>JANRGW010039588.1:0-45942 GCA_024733675.1 Psilopsiagon aymara | reverse complement strand
GTGGGGGGGGGGGGGGGGGGGGGGGGGAGGTGTTAAAACACAAAAACTGTTTCTTTTTTAACAAATGCTGTATGTGGACATAAATATACTTGAACTGTTAAGTATCAATTGGTTAGGAATCATTCTTGGGCTTTGGGATTTTCTTTTTCTTTTTCTTACCCAAAACAAAAGTAACACTTACAAAATACAGCCTTTAAAGGAGAAACAGTCAACTTTTTCTCTGTTGGTTTAAATGTTCTTACGTAGTTCCATTTCAAGGTGCTGTCTTTAGGCCAAATCTGTATTACTGGCCTCTGAAAGTAAATTGACCTTACCATCCAGAGGATTCTCACTCACTAATACCTTAACTTAGAACATAACTGTAGTGATGCCACTTGAAATGTTGTGCCCAAAGGACTCAAGACTTTGCTGAGACTTAAGCCAAGTTTTCTGCATGTCAAGGCTTTCTGCTGGGTTTAACCAAGAGCTGGGATACGCACTAGCTCTGTGGCAGTTCTTAGAGCAGAAGGAAAATTAGAATAAATCTCTAGTCTCATTTTTTCACCATAAGATGAGTAACTTACCCTAACTCTGAGGAACAAAGATCAGAGATTACATTTTCAAAGGCTCTTTCCACAAGCAAGTAAAGTACTCAAGCATTTAAGGACTTTGCCATGTTAACCAAAAGTAGATTGGACAGGACCGTTATCAGAAATGGCTGATGCACTTGGCTGCAATGGCTGCAATGGCTGTGAGGTATTTCATGTTAATAGGCTGAATCTTGAACTCCCAAATTTCATTTTAGAAGTTTAAAAGGCTTGGCTTTTTGGGGTCATCTAGAAGTTTTTTGAATGTGCAAGCAAGGCTGTCTGGATAACCATGGACAATCAGTGCTGAGTGGACAAATGTGTTGAGCAGCTGGATGCACCACTCAGCAAGAGGCTGTGGGGATACAGGGGGATGCTGTTAGGGAGGTAGGATGCATGGTCAGCTATGCATGCAGATAAAAGGAGGGAGCTGGCTTTGAATCCCCAGTTCCCTGTGATGCAAATTGACGTTGTCAGCCCAAAGTTGCTCACTGCAGCTGCACAATGTGTCCATGCTCCGTCCAGGCTGTATTCTTTCACAGCTTAGTCTGCTCCACACCTCTGTGTCTTAACACTGTAAGCATACATCAAAGGATTAAAAATACAGGGAAAGTGAATAGTGCAGGAATGCAGCTGGGATGCTGGGAATCCGCTTTCCACTGATGGAACCGTCCTTACATCCCTGAAGCAGAGACATGCTCTCTCTGCCACACTCAGGCAGGAAAATAGGAAGATTTACACTGTCTGATATGCTCCTGCTGGGCATTCAGATATCTGAATCTCTTCTCAACTGGGATCTACGCCAGTGGCATCAGTGTGGGTGCTAGGATTAAAAAGTTGGGATAAAAAAGTCGTGCTAGGAACTTAACATCTGGAATCCAGCTCTTGCTCCCCTCTCCAACATTGACTGAAGCCACCACCAGTTCAGCAAACCAAAGGTATGACATTTGGCAGGTAGTATCTTTAGATTTTTTTTCCACTGGAGTCTATGTATAATGTAAAACCACTACCTTCCTTTCTTCAAAGATTACAATTCATCTTTTAGCTCCCCCCAGCCATTAGGGCAGTTCTTGTCTTTAAAAGCCCCAGGCCATACTGAGTTGAGAAACTGCCCTTTCCTGGCAGTGGAGAGGTCCTGGGAGCATTACTGCACTTTCCTCTTGTAATTCCTTGCCACTGATCCCATATTTGTTTAAAGCTGAAGTTTTTAGAAACCTAACGTGTGAGCTAGACATCTGGTCCAGTCTTGGATGTCCAAACTCTTGAGGGTCTCAGCCTCACCAGAATCATAAGTGAAAGATAAAGAGGCTTTGCCCGCAGTATAGGAACAGTAAAAGCCAGTTATTTGGTAGCTTTAAAAAAGAAATAGCAAGTGAGTGGTGTCTGCCATACTTACACTTGAATAAAGAAAGAATAGCAGAGGAGAGCAGCAAACCAGAAATCTTTTCAAGCTGTGATGGCGAGTTACAGTTCCTGTAACCTGCCAGTCTGGGGAGCTTCTGTGATGCTCCTTCTGTGACCCTCCTTCATTTTTTAAAGAGATAACTGTGTGTATGTTTAGCTGCTGTAAATGATTCCTCATCTTTCCGTCTCATTTAATTTGAAGTGAGATTTTAGCCCTGTTAATCTCACGCTACCTTCCTGTTCTCTATTTAATCTATTGTCCCCTGGGTTTCCGTGAGAAGATCTCATATTGCAACAGGGAAAAAGCTTTAATGATTTCTTCTAGCCATGGTTTGGGACAAGGTGCTAATAACTGCTTCACATCCATGGACAATCTCCTGGGTTCACTCCAGCCCAAGATAACTATCCTCTGTCCTTTTATGAAGAAAGTTTTGGCTAGATTAATATTACAGCAATTTTGCTATATTGACTCACATCAGCACCAGCAGCCCTAGTATTCACTCAAACAACCTGGAAGCCCAGATAGGGCAGATCTACAATGTTTGCAGCAATAAACACCCCATTAAACTCAATAGCTGTCCACTTCTATTATGGGATACTGAAAAGATTTTTTTGCTAATAACAGTTGAGGTATTGTTATCATCGATGGTGCTGATAAACTCACTGAATATTCAAATAATGAGAGCTACACATTTTCAAAACCCCGTAGTGATTAAAGCATCCAAGTTCCTCTGACTTTCCAATGGCTTGGGAATTTATATCCAAAATAATACACAAAGTTTGTAGAAAGGAATCCTCAAGACCAGTGCATATAACAGCATGCAGGACTATCTATACATTCCTTCCTCACTGTATTTGCAGAAAATACCTCTGCAGATCAACCTCCTAGAGTTCAGAAGGTAGTAACATGGCAGAGTTTAGTGCATTGCTCTGCCAACTATCATGCGTTACAACAAGTATATAACCTTTTAAATTTGGGAAAGAACAGAGATTCTGTATAACAAGTTGTTTAGGAAATTTCCTACTAATGTTTTTAATGCATGTGAAATGTTCAGTGTCAAAAAGGTTTCCTTTTTTCATTGAAATACCTTTGGAGCATTTTGTGTCCAAGAATAAATCACGTTTTGATCTCTATTGACACTATTTTCATTTACTAATTTCAGGCAGGCAGAGACAGAAGGAGAGAAATTCAGAGAAGTTAAAATGGCAAACTGGCAGAGGAGTTAAAATTGCCAAAAAAAGAAAAGTGGATATTAAAACTTAAATGAAATAAAAGATTTTATTTCAAGGCAGCTGAAATTGCTGCATTCGAATGCACATGATCTCTCTTTCTTTTTTAGTTTTCGAAAAAATAATGCAGATTTTTTGAAGGAAAAAGAAAAGAACAACAAACATTTTCCAGCCAGTTGTCTTGTGGAGTTTCATCTAACAGAACCTATGCTGAAAAGCCCTTGTAAGTCATTCTCTGGCTGGAGAGTAGAACCAAGCCAACTCAGCTGCGATCAAAGCACATGGTTTGAGGGAGCCTAGACATTTTGTGCTGGCTGTTTAGATCATGTGGCTTTCCCCCAGACAATTCACCTCCCCAGATGAGGGTGACACTGAAGCAGCTGTTTAAATCGGGCACTGTGTCAACAGTTTAAATATTAACTCTTCCATGTGCTCTCACCAGCCCCTGGGAAATGCAGTATCAGACAGAGGATTCAACCTTGAATCCTGCTATGGACTTTTTAGCCCCATCAGAGCTGTTAAATCGTGAACAGCATGGAGATAGCCCACATTCTTTTCCAACAGCCAGCTCTGACACTGTTTCTTACACCAAAAGGGCAGTGTAGGAAGATAGGGTTGCCGCAAACACGTGGCAAAAGTAACTCATCATCCCAGGACATATCTGCTGAAGGGATGAAGGCTCCTTCTCAGTAAAACTCAGGACCTCCTACCTCCAAAACAGCTAGGTCTGTGCAATACTGAAGGTACAACTTACGATAGCAAAGATGTGGCTGGAATAATTTCCTCCTGAGGAGTTCCTGGTTAAAAATGTGATTTATATAAACTGTTACAGACAGTGTTTATGTATTATTACCTCAGTTTTAGGTCTGAAAATTCACCTCTGTAGCCTGTATGTTAAATATCAGTCTCATTTGCATTGTGTATTTACAGGTCAAGTCCTCAATCAGGATTTAGAGGAGCTCCCTAAAGCTCATTATTCTATGTCAAGGAAGTGTTGGATTTTAGCCTGTATCCACTATATGGAAGAAAGATCTACCCATCCCTTTCCCCTGTACTTGCATTCATGTGACAAGAGGAGAGTTCAGCTTTAGCACTCACACCATTCTCTTAGGAGATGTTGTCAGGTAAACATGCAAGACCAATTAGAAAGTGTAAGTTGTTGAAATAAGAAGCAGTATCAGCAGATATGGCAGATACAAGGCTGTACTCCTCATGCTCCATGTCAAAAATCTCTGCTGTACAAGCCCTCAGGAAAGAACTCTCCCCATGTGAAAAAAGACAGCATTTTGGTGGCATGGTACAGAGCTCACAGCGGTGCTGTTTTGAGATGGCCCATCTAACATGTACCCGATCTCACAGGGTATATCCATCCTCACCCACCCACATCCTCACACTGTATATTCTTTCACTCTGTGGGTTTATTGGTGAATGATGAGTACATTTTCAACTGGATTCATCTTTCAGTTGCTATGTGGCGATGCACCCTCCTCAGGGAGCTGTGAAGAGCACAACAGGAGCTGCTGCCCAGTCTGTTGAAATACTGATTTAAATGTGGGTGCTGCAGGTACAGATGGAGCCTCTTTACAGGAAAGGGGCACAAAGTCAGCACTCTGCTGAACATCACTGGTCGCAATCCTGCTGGAGCAGAAACCACTGTGGCATCTGGGTTCTGCACTTGGATGTCATTGTCATCTGACAAAGACATCCCTCCCCTGCCGCGCACCTGCAGGCAGAACGCCGGCAAGCCAGTTCTTCTGCTTAATATGGGATGAACAAGGAGGATATAAAAATACTATTATTATTTCATATTTCTATTTCTAGCCTCTGTTCCTTTTCCCAAAGGCAAGCTCTTTTCTTTTTTTTCCTCTGGTTTGAGCAAAATCCATTCTGCCATTTTGAAGTCAGATGGGTGAAAATGAGCCAACTTTAAATCAGAGTTGCCAACTGGTTTAATTTAATTTGTTGAATTAACCATGAGCCTAGTTCTAAGTCCTTCTTCAAAAAAACAACAACATGTTCTTCGATTCATGGGAATACATCCAGGGCTGTGTTTGAATTTGAAAACAAGAAGTTTCTGACTTGAAGGCAAACTCTCATAAATGTGAGTGCTGGAGCCAGTTACCAGCAGATAAATTAAGGGAATGTGCTATTAGGTGTTTATTAATTGGGTAATAGGTTTCAAGTCAAAATCAAGATTTTGCAGAAGTGAAAAGGCAAATAACTAATGATTATTGAATATTTGTGTCTAATGCTGTTCCTGTACCAGGCCCAAAATCTCCTGAACATCCTTCCCCTGCAGCATATATGTATGTACATATCCCAACACCACCCCCAGAAGAGTTTAGCTTTCTCATCTGGGACTGTCTCACAGCACTGCTTCCAGTCAACTTGGCTGGACAAAAGATAAAAAAAACCCCTAATTTATGCTCTGAAATCAAGGGTGGCATTGAAGTCCGTGACTGCTTATTGTTACATTTTTGTTGGATAAAGTGTCCACCTGGCTTCATGTTATGAAACAGCAATGATGATTCACACTACAGGAGCATGTGAATGCCCCAGGAGGTATGCAAACAGAGCAAGAGGAAGAACCCGAGAATGGTATAAACAAGAAAACCAGAAACATAGAGTTCAGGTCTCTAGATCCTCCAGGTGCTGTACTCTACCCACTGGAGTATGGCAGAATCAGAGAACATTTGTGGTCCTTATGGGGAATTTGTAGGGATTACTGCTGCAGAGCAGAGCTTGCTCCCCCTCCAGTGATTGCTCAGAAAGATGAGACGGGACTGTCATCCCAAACAGCTGACGTCATTTACTGGTGGAGTTGTCCAGCTGGAGTGGTGGGAAGCATCACAATGCCCTTGGAGGCAGGATAAGGGATGTGCTGTGCAACTTAGGGAGAAATTCCTACGACCTATGATGACAATGTGAGTGCTGCATTGGCAGAAGCTGTTGTGAACCCTGGATCTCCCTAACTGTGTGAAAAACTTGTCCACAGAAGGGTGTCAAGAAGGGTAAAACAGAAGAGTGTGTTTCATCCATCTTCTCACTGCCGTACAGATTTGCACATGTTGACTTACGTGCCACTATGTGAAGCTCCTAGACACTCATGTTGACTTACTAGGGTCATGAAAGGCATCATCTCCACAGACCTTAGAGGTGAATGGACAGTCTTTTACAGAAGATGATGCTTTCCCTGAAAATGCCTTCAGATCACCACTTTATCATTATTCCTTACCACAGGGAGGGGGTTGACGGGCAAAAGGAAGATGAAACTGCTCGCCACTGAGGGAGTCTTCTGCAATTTCCCCTCAAATATATACCTAGTACCTTTTCTTAAAGAAGATAATTCACAGGAAAACCCCCTTCCATATGCAACTCTCTGGAGCTTGCTAGATGCTCCAGTATGGCTCATAAATCATACAGGCAGCTGTTACCATCAGCATTTTCCTTCTCCCTTGGAGGAGCAGCAGCCACAGCAGCTGCTGAGTCTGAATTTCACAAATTAACCTGAGTACCACACAGTCCCAGGACAGCAACCCTACCTGCTCTGTGCATCTTCCTGGGAGGAACAAAGATGCAGACTTAGCAATTCTGTAAGCTTTACAGAAAGAGAGGAAAATCTTCAGAGGGGGAAACCTCAGCTGGTTAAGTGTTTCAGCCAGAAGGCAAATGGAAAAGACAGGATGCATTATACAAAGTCACAGAGCAGAAATAAAAATAAGAGAGGAGAAAGTCTCTTTAGAATATGAATGAAACAAGGGACACACATAGTTATCAGTTGGAAATAGTTCTCACATAGAAAAGACTAGGGCTGGAAGAACTTGGGACTAGTGACAGCTAACTAGATTATAGGGGCCAGTTTCCCTTGGCAGGTTGAATACTTTTGTTTTGTTTAATAAGCTATGAATTATTCAATACCATGGCAGACTCACACACAGACTAAGCTTGCCCATGGAGATTTGGGTTTGCTCCCTTTAGTGCATCTGAAGTGTGGAAGCTTCTTGTGAACCAGCCTTACATCTCCCCATTTCAGTTGTAGAGACTAAGCCATGCAGATCATTATTGTGCTCTGCCTTTTCTCCACCCGTTTTATCAACGCACCTCCAGTCCCAGCAGATGTTGGCATAGGGGACATTAAAGCCAAAGACAGAAAGGAAGAAGGGTGGCTTTCCTCTTTTTTCTTGGCATATATTTGAAGCTGCTCTGCTATCCCAGTGAGCTGTAGAAGGCACAGGGGCCTCCCTCCTGCAGCAGCTACACCCAGGTACCAGAAAGGAATCCATCCAAGTCATGTTGTTTGCTGTCTTGCATCATGGCCTTGCCTGCACAAACAGCCTTTAAGTAGCCTCAGCAGCCTCACCTGAGACCCAGTCCTGATATGAGCTGGGCTGGGCTCTGTCCTGGCTTGCTGGTGGAATTTGCATTGGTTTTGTCTCACACTGGTCTGTCAATTGATCTCATTGCCAGTCCTGCTCCGCTTGGGTACTGTGGTACTGTGATTGCCTTTGTCACAGCTCATGGAGCAGCTTTACTCTTGCTGCTTCCCATCATTGCAGAAGATATAGTGGTATTTGGAAGCAGGACTGCTGTGACAGCTCACTTTAAAAAGGTAAAATCTGTGACAGCCAAAACACACCTGATGAAAGCCCTGCCCTCTGAGCCTGGGATGAAGGAGCCCCTGTGCTCTAGGAGTGGTGTGGCAGTTCTTTAAGGAAGCCTTCAAGTGTGCAAGGAACTTCCTGAGATGTGCTAAATGCCCTCCATGCTGTACAGTACTTCAGGCTTGCACAGGGTGTTTCTCGACACTGAAACAGCTGAGATCTATTATTTTCTTATTCAGGAAGTGGTGGAAAATGTGGCAGCAGTGGACATTGTTAAATGCCATGTATAACTTCTGCAGGCAGCGTACCTGGGTGGTCAGGGCCTGGAACAGCAGGCAAATGCATTTGCTAATGTAGATGAATGAATGGTGAGCTCCAGTAATTGATTTGAGTTTCTGTCCCTAGAAACACAGCTAATGTTGAGATCCATTACCTATCTGGGGTTTGCATTTTTCCTTTAAGGCTGATTAATTAAATGATTTATTTCTGTAAGTACATAGCAAGAGGGAAGTGAAATATCAGAGAGGCTGGAGCAAATCAAAGGGCTCCCTTTGATCACTGATTTCCTCACCCTGGCTGCATTCTAGGGGGAGCCCTGCCTAATCAGAAGATGGGGGATCAATGCTGCAAAGTGTCTGGGCTGCTCTTCAGTTCTTCATAGACCAAGTAGCTCTTTTGGGGGACCTCAGCAGAAAGCTGGAGTTGTTGTCTTCTAGGTGTGTTTAGTTTTTAGTGTGCATGGTGGAAGTCTCATGACTTGCTGGTCTGGCTCCAGATGGTCTGTAGAGGGAGAAATCTGGCCAGTAAATGTGGCTGTTTTCTAAGCACCTTGGGATTTACCTTGCTGAGTACCTTACCTTGATGAGCAGGGAAGGAGTGTGCAGTTGCTTGGTCAGCGAACTCTTTTGGTCAGGACCTTTTCTGCATGACACATGGTGCAATCTCGTTCCACCCATGAAGAATTTTCCTGAACACACAGCCAAGAGGGCCTTAAAGGCAGGCAATGAAATAGTAGAGGGGGTAGTGAGCTACTTGCCATTTCCTGATCCTTTCCTAGGTCAGAGGTGAAACCTACTCTATACCTGCTTCTAGAGAGTATGTTCTAGGGATGCAGTCCATAGTGTCCACCTCTTGTAACACTGAATATTTTGTTCCTCATACAACTGAAAGCCATCAAAATGGGAGGAATGGAGCAGCCTGGTATGCTCTCCCCAACAATGACATGTGGGACCTGGTGCTTCAAACCCCTTTGGGCAGAGGAGGGGCAGTCTTCCCACATCCTGACTGTAACTGCAGAGCCTATGTTAAGAGCAGGTTTTTTCCTCCTGTCCCTGTTCGGTGAAGCTACTTCAGTTCATTTCTTTTCTTCATGTGGGACTAAAAAAGGAATTAGGCCTTCTGTCTGATTTGTGTAAAGCCATACACTCTTCATGTCCCACCCTTCTGTGAGAATTGCTCCATTGCTCTGACTAACCAAAAAATAGCACGTTTGTATGAGCACAGCCCTGCTTACAGGAGGAAATAAAAGTTCAGCATTGTCCATAGTGCTGGGCTTTGATATTCTTGAACACAATGTACTACGCATAAACAGACTGAGCTATCCCTTCTACAGAAAGGGGATGTGTTTGCAATGCTCATTTGGCTATGTAAGACCTAATCCTGAATGAGGCTGAGCACCTGCAGAATTGGAAGTGGCAGAGACAAGGTGACACTGTGCATCCCTTGTCCTGTGGAGTGCTGGTGACCTCGAATCTGCTTCTCCTTTGCTCATTGGCATGAGCTGTGCTGCACCAGCCCCTATGCATCCAGCTGCAGGACCCGAGAGGGATGTGTGTGTGAGGAGAGCCTGAGCCTTCAATCTATTTATACTTTTGTTTCCAAGAATTGCTCATAGGTAAAGAACACTTTGATTAAAAGAACTAACAGAGAAACAATAAGAAAAGTAAACCTTTCAGTGAGTTCTGTACAAGAGTTGCAGACCTCATTGCTTCTAAGCTCAAAAGACCAATTTGACATTTCATGTTGTATCCTGTGCTAAAGCAAGAGGAATAATGGGGACCAGAGAGGTCATGCAAACCTTTGGTCCTCTGGGTCCTTCAACAACTAGCTCCTCCTTAGAAGGGCTATGGTTATCCCAGAGCAACATCTTGTCATGGAGCAGTGGGGTCCCCGTCATTCTACCCTTCACATTCCACTTCAGAGGGAATTGCCTATGTAATGTCACATTAGATGTACAGCTGCTATCTCTTCTCAGTTCCCTTTTTTAACAAATGTGATACAGGGCTCTGTACTAGCCTCACACAGTTCCCCTAGTTCTTTTTCTTCCTAATGTCTGTCCCAACTTTCTCAGTCAGGACCTTCAAAAAGAATTGCCAGTCCCACACCTTGATCCTGTTTTGATACATGACATCACCTGGCATCTTTAGGACTTGATGCAGGAACAATAATCCAGAGTCTGACCCAGCGTGTGCAGCTCTAGTTTTGGGTTCATCTTCACGCATCCCCTTCTGCACTGCTCTGGTATACCGGCAGTCCTCTACTGCATGTTCTTCCACACACAGAGCTGCTTTGGTGATATTAATTCAGCTTGTGACTAACAACATCAGCTTAGGTCTCTATCCTGACTTTTTACCTCAAGTGTCTGGAAGGAGAGCACATCAGGGTCTAATAGAGAGTCCCTGTGGTTAAGGGGGTAACTGGTGGCACTATGTGGTATAGGAGGTGGAAAGAGTGGGCTAGCCATCCCAGAAGATCTAATGCCGTATTTATGCTGAACACTGGAAAGAGGAGCCCCTTTTTGGGGAAGACTGTGGAGATGCTGTTTCTTGAGAGCTGTATGTATTGGTGTATGTAGTTACACACATCTTGATCTGGAGCTAAATCCCCAGAAAGTCTGAATCTACAGCTTGGTTTGAGCCTGCTGTGCTCAAAGAAGAGGCTGTGCTGTGCACCCTGCTTTTCACAGAGAATTGAGAGCTCCTCTTCTGTCTGGTTACTCCCTTTCTGATTCAATTTGGTTCTAATTAATTTTCACAGTAATAGGATGAGAGACAGAATTGCAACAGAGGAGATCCTATTACATAAAAAGAAAAAAATTCCATAGGGAAGGTAGTTAGTCATCAAAACACAAGCCCAGGTAGGCTGTGGGATCTCCTTACTTGGAGATACTCACTATTTGCCTGAAGGGCATAAGTTAACTTCAAAGGTGATCCTGCTTTGGTCAGGGGTTAAACAAAGACCTCCAGAGCTCCTTCCCACCTGAGTTATTCAGGGATATTATGAATTCTGTGTTGGCTCTTGTTTTGCTTTCCCCTGCTCCTTACCCCACACCACCAACCTTCAGTGCAGGGAATGTCTCTGTCACCACAAGACCCAATACCATGGTCCAGACCAGGGGAAAGTACTTCAGTGTGTGAACATGACTCTGGAATTGTATTCACTGAACCAAATTGATGTGGGTGGAGGAGAGTAAAAATAAAGCTCTGCCTTTATCAGCAGGCTGTGTCCAGAGGCCAGGGAATTAAACCAGAAACACACACAAGTGCTGGGATGGGGAGTGACTTAATCAGCTGGAATTAGCTGTGGGGTTTGTCGCTTCAGCTTTTTGTGTTTGGACTGATTGCAATTAACTTGCAAAGGTTTGACTGCTTAAGTGCTCAGTGTTAATTGGGGGATCAGTGCACTCTCTTTTCCTTTTCTTCTCTATTTTAAGGCTTTGTTTCCAGTGCAGAAGTTGTGGAAAGCAGCAGGATTTGAAATGAGGAAGAGAGGTGGGAAATGCTAAATCAAAATTGTGTAGAAAGAATGGGTCTTTCCCTGCATAGAAACAAATCTTTCTAAAGGGGTGCGATAATCCTGCTTTCCTCCCCCCTGGATACCTTTTAAATTCTAGTCCAACAGCTTGGGATTAGCCTGAATGAGATGGGTTGGTGAGAATTTGCATGGGTTTGCAGCAAGTGAGGTGGGGCAAAGGACTGTTCTTTAAAGCACCCAGGGGTGTTTCCTTCATCAGTGGGTGCTTTTCATGGGTGAGGTCCCTGGGTTTTGGAGAAGGCAGCTGAAGAGCTTTTCATATACTCTCTTATCATATACTCTCATACAGACAACTAGTAGCCCATGCCTTGCATCCATGAGACAGATATGAGCAGAAACTAGCACACCCACATAGGTGCCTCAAATCACCACAGTGTTTCTTGTGCCTTATGGGGGAAATCCCACTTGGGTTACATGAGTAAACAGTGAAAGGGAACAGTCTAAGGTCTCCAACATGCAACAAAGCACCGAAGGGATACTTCTTCATCCACAAATGTTGTCTGGGGAAGAGTCATGAACATCACTGGAGTTGTGGAAAAGACAGCCACAAGTCCATCCGATGCACTTCTGCTCCTGAAGCCAGCTCTATTTTGGGCCATATATAAGCATCCAGTGGAGACCAGCTCTGTGGTGGGGTCAGGATTCAGGGGCATTGAGGCACTGGTGTCACAAGAATATTATTGAAAGCCATTATGGGCAAATGAACTATTCCTACCCAAAATTTGCATTGTCAGCTCTGCTTTGCAGACAGATGTGGTCAGCAGTGATGGGGAGCTTGGCAGAATCACTGCCAGCTGCTCAGTTCATCTTTTATGCAGCTGAATGTTCCTTGGTATACTTCTGCTTGTGTCCATCATGGCCCCTTGACAAGGTGATATGTTATCACTTCCTTTTTGATGGAGAGCTGATGCCCAGAGAGCACCTGAAATCCAACAAGGTGACTCCAGCATAGGAGGGAGCAGATACAGAAAAAGCCTTGATAACCATCATGTCAGGGGCAAGAGGTTTGCAGAGCACAGTGAGGATGAACAGAGTGAGGGCAGGGACGCAGTGAGTGGCAGGCTGCTCTACCAAACAGGAGAGCAAACCTGGAGAGCCCCTCCTCAGAGGAGGGTTATAGTGACCCTGTACAAATTCGTGACAGGCTCTGCAGGAGGGCAGGCATTTCACATGCTTTCTATCTCCTTAATGGGAAGTAACTGCAGTACTTAAATAAAAACCCAGGCTCTCCATTTTAAATTCTCCTTCCCTGGACAAGCTGCCCATATGCTGCAGGGCTGGGGTGGATAACTGGGAAGTACCCATCTCCTGGAGACCAGAGGTGGCTCTGAAAGGGTTGAAAGGAGATGAATCCCTCTTCAGAGACATGTAGAGGAGAGTGAGTGAGCGGTGTGCTGATGCTGTGCTGCCTGCACCATGGTCAGGGCCAGCAGGACTCCTCCATCCTTAATGAGCCCTATTCATGCCCAGCTGAGCAGAGCAGAAGAGCGGCCCCATCCCCAGGGAAGGAGAGGATGGTTCCCTGCAGACCTGCCGCAGAGTACCCAGTGACGCAGCTCCGGCTCTCACTCCAGTGGTCTCCAGAGATGGGCAGCTGTGTGTGAAACGTGCTCATCTTGTCACGAATTCAGCAAGAATCGCCACTGGGAAGGGAGGGAGGAGAAAGAAAACCATCTTCTGATCTGGAGGCTGGGAAGGGGAGCAGAGTTACAGGAGAGAGGGTGGGAAACTGAGGAAGCCTGTAGCTGTTAGAGCAGAGGTACTGTAAACCCACTGGCTGATGTCCCTGATGGTTTTTCCTCCTCCATTGCCCATGTTCTCCCTAATTCCCCCACAGGCAGAACTTGCTTCACAGATGCGGTACAGGAGCTCACCAGTCCAAATATTTAGCTGAGCACCAGTTTTAGCAGGGGATGGCTATGGACTGTGGTGCTCATACGTGACCTGGCTCAGCTGCCCAAGGACTTCATTCAGAACCATGTCTCTACCCATTATTCCTCCTTGCCTGGGTTTCTTCCTGTCAGCACATCCCTGTCCTGCCCGTGTGCTACGAGCTGGAGGCACACACTGCTGAGCACAGGGTGTTAATGTACCTCATACAGAAAGGAAGTGTCTCCGAGTCATGTCATATATGGTAGGCATCAAATACTTTCATGTTCAGGAAGAAGACGGTGGGTGCTGGTGTCAGCCTTTCTGCATTTTTCTGTTGTTTACTGCCACCCCAGGGTCTGAGGTGCTGAAGGAAGGGACCATGCTGGAATCACACTGGGCTTTATAGTGATGTCTTCCCTTCAGAAAGAGCAAGAAAAATTCAACCACTTCCTCAGTGGCTTTTTTGCATTGAAGCATCCCATAGTCCCATTTTTTGAGCAGTGAGAGAAAAAGTCTCCTTGCAGTAATATAACGTAGGAAAGCAGGGAGGGCAGAGCTGGGATGCAGAGGAGACACAGGTGTCACCCTCATGGACTAGACCAACGTATAACTGGATGTCCCCAAGCTCTGAAATATCAAGTACCTAAATGTGCTTACAAGGGAAACTTAATGTGCCAGCTCTGAAAGACCAGTCTGGGAACATCCCAGTCTGCAAAATGAAGAGAGAACTGCATCCAGAGGTGACAATTTTTGCAAAGTGGAAAACGCCATTAATGGCTGTTTTCTCCCATGCAACAGAGTGAAGGAGAAAGGGAGCAACCTGCCCAACTGAAGGTGAAACTGGAACTCCAGTTCCTGGCTCAGAGAATATCATTTGAGAGCAACAAACCCATGGGATTTCTCTTTGTGTGGGTCAGTTCTTTACCTCTAAAGTAATTGGGACAGTAGGATGTGGTTGGCCTCTTTTATCTCATGTCCAGTAGGACATGGAGCTTGGGCCACCAGCACTTGGTTGTGTTTGGAAGAAACTTGGGAACCTCCCTGGGAGCCAAATGGTGCTTTTTTATTGTGAAGCCTTGGACTCTGCTGTTCCTAGCACTGAGATGCTTCTGGAGCCGGGGGGGGGAGAAGAGCTGTTCAAAGGAAAGGTCAGTTTTCTTGTTCTCCTGACAAAGGAATTTAAATTGAACCAGAATTTCAAGTGAAGATGATAATAGCTGTGCTATTTTAATCCATCCGTGTCTCCCTTGCCTCAGCATCAGCGCCGACGTCAAAGGCTCCTCAGCCAGGAAAGACCCTGGTTGATCTTCTGGAAGCTGGCACTCTCAGCAGCAGCACGGGAGGATTGCAGTGTGCAGGCTGCTGCAGCCCTGGTCCTGTTAATTGGCTCTGTTCCTCTGGAGGTAGCACTGAATCCGCTGCAACCAAGCATAAAATATATTGAGGAAGTTTCCTTCTGCAGCAACAAATCTCAAGCCCATATAGCCTTAATAAATAAATAAGGTTCCCTGTTCCGCTCCCAGTTGCTGCTGTGGAAATCCAGAATAAATTCAGTAGATGTATTCCAAAGATACCAGTGTCAGGGAGAGCTGAATTTAGCCTGAATGGCAGAGGAGGGAAATGGGATGCTCTTGCTCACTGCATTGAAGCATAAACATAATTTCCCATGTGAAGTTTTTATAGTGATTCTCTGAAATATAACAAAAGGAGCTGTGGCTCCTCAGCATCGTTTCTTTCTTTAGCTTCTCTTTGCTGATTGTACCAGAAGCAATGTTACCTGCGTGTCTGAGGTGGGCTCCCTGACGTCAGTGGTGCACAGGGGAACAGCAAGATAAAAGTGACCCTGACAGCACTCCCTGCTGTCTAAATTTGAACCCTACCTTGGTAATACTCAAGAAAAATCTCTTCTTTGCCATGAATTAGGGCAAAGCCCTCCTTGACTGTTGCATGAGGCAGATGAGCTGAGCACAGGAAAATTGTAAGGAAAGGAAGAGGTGATATGGGTTTATTTCCCCCTTTCAGTTTCACATCAATTTCTTTGAGCTTAATTATTGGGTCCCTTGTTCACCCCAAAACTTAGCAGAAGGCTGTGTAAAGAACAAATAAAATGAAATTAAAGCCTGCAAGCCACAGCAAAAGGAAAAACATTGCAAAAGAGTTTCTTGTAACCAACTGATGTTAGCATCTGTGGAAATGAAATATTTAGCCCAGGATTCAGTGCTTATCCTTCTGGTGACAGCTTTAATCTGAGCTGACACTTAAGAAAATGAATAAACAAACGAAAAAAAATAGTCTAACCTTTTCCTTTACAATCCTACTTTCAAAGATGCAAATTTGGGACTTGGAATTCATCGTAATGAGTTTTTCCTCATATACCAGATTGTTCGGGGGAACTTGTGATGTCCCAGCATGGCTTCTGCAGCTTATCTACAATGTTGCGTCTCTTCTCTCCCTACCCCCAGCTTCCTCTCCATGTGCTCATCTCGTTCCCAAATGCCAGTGCTCACGTGCACCCAGGGGGAGCAGCAGCTCCAGGTCCTGTGGGATTCTGACTTGGTTATTCTGTTATTTGATAGAATCATAGAATAATTAGGATTGGAAAGAACCTTAAGGTCATCTAGTTCCAGCCCCACTGCCATGAGCAGGGACACTACACACTAAACTGTGTCACCCAAGACTCCATCCAGTCTGGCCTTGAACACTGCCAGGGATGGAGCATTCACAGCTTCCTTGGGCAACCCATTCTAGTGCCTCACCACCCTTACAGTAAAGAACTTCTCCCTTATATCTAACCTAAACTTCCACTGTTTCAGTTTGAACCCATTACTCCTTGTCCTGTCGCTGCAGTTCCTAATGAAGAGTGCCTCTCCAGCATACCTGCAGGCCCCTCTTGTGGTTTAAACCTCTCATGCAGTCCACTCACTCACTCCTCCCTCTTTCTTCCCTTGTCCCTGAGTGACACCACTCATTACTGGTCTCCAGCTGCACATCGAGCAGTTGACCACAGCTCTTTGCATGCAGCCATCCAGCCAGTTCTTTATCCACCGAGCGGTCCATCTATCAAACTGATGTCTCCCCAGTTTAGAGATAAGGATGTCGTGTGGGACAGTGTTGAATGCTTTGCACGGGTCCAGGTAGATGACGTCAACTGCTCTACCCCTGTCCATCAGTTCTGTAGCCCCATCATAGAAGGCCACCAGATTGGTCAGGCAGGATTTCCCCTTAGTGAAGCCATGCTGGCTGTCACCAAGCACCTTGCTGTTTTCCATGTGCCTCAGCATGCCTTCCAGGAGAATCCGCTCCAAGATTTTTCCAGGCACAGAGGTGAGGCTGACTTCTCTGTAGTTCCCCAGCTCATCCATTTTCTCCTTCTTGAAAATGGGGTTATATTTCCCTTTTTCCAGTCATTGGGAACTTCGCCTGACTGCCATGATTTTTCAAAGATGATGGACAGTGGCTTAACAATTTCTTTCCCCATCTCCTTCAGAACCCACGGATGGATTTTATCCAGTTCCATGGACTTGTGCATGTTCAGGTTCTTAAGATGGTCTTGAACCAGATCCTCTCTTACAGTAGGCCCAGGGTCTTCATTCTCACAATCCCTGTGTCTGCCTACCAAGACTTGGGTGGTGTGGTCAGAGCATTTGCCAGTGAAGACTGATGCAAAGAAGTCATTAAGAACCTCAGCCTTCCCCAGATCCAGGGCAGCCAGTTCTCCTGACAGCTCCTGGAGAGGGCCCATGTTGTCCCTAGCCTGTCTTTTGTTTGCAATGTACCTATAGAACCCCTTCCTGTTGTCTTTCACATCCCTTGCCAGATTAAATTCTAACTGGGCTTGGCTTTCCTAACCTGGTCCCTAGCTTCCTGGGCAACATCCCTGTATTCTTCCCAGGCTGCCTCTCCCCACTTTCACTTGTCATAAGCTTCTTTTTCCCCCTCTAAGTTTCCTCAGCAGCTCCTTATCCATCCAAGGAGGACTCCTGACCCTCCTGCCACATTTCTTTTTATTTGGGATGCAACACTCCTGAGCTTGGAGAGGGTGATCCCTGAACATCAACCAATAGTCTTGGATCTCCCTGCCTTCTAGGGCTTTATCCCATGGAATCTGACTCACAGTGTTCCTGAAGAGGCCAAAGTCTGCTCTCCTAAAGTCCAGGGCAGTGAGGTTGCTGTATGCTCTTCTCACTGTCCTGAGGATCTCAAACTTGACCTTCTAATGATTGCTATCACCAAGGCTGCCCTGTATCATCACATTCCCAACCAGCCCCTCTCTGTTGGTGAGCACAAGGTCAATAATAGCACCTCTCCTTGTCAATCCCTCTATTACTTGCAAGAGGAAGTTGTCTTCCACACAATCGAGGAACCTCCTGGACTGTTTGTGTCTGGCCATACTGTCCCTCCAACAGATATCAGGGTGGCTGAAGTCCCCCATGAGAATAAGGGCCTGTGAGCGTGAGGCTGTTCCTATCTATCTATAGAGGTCTTCATCCACCGAGTCCTCTTGGTCAGGCGATCTGTAACAGATCCCTACAATAATGTTTCCCATCGCTGTTTTCTCTTTGACCCTGATCCACAAACTCTCTGTTGACTGCTCACCTGTCCCCAGACAGAGTTCCATACTTCCAGCCTATCCCTAACATAAATAGAAACTCCCCCTCTCCGTCTGCTGGGCATGCCTTTCCTAAAGAGCCTGTAACCTTCCATTCCAACACACCAGTCATAGGAGCCATCCCACCATGTTTCTGTGATGTCTATGATACCATATCCCTGTGGCCATGTGCACATCTCTAACTCCTCTGAAGCCAGAGCTGAGCTCCCACACGGGCCCCAGTTTTTGGCAAAGTGTTGTAGAGGGCTTGCCGCTCCATTGGTGGCTCTCACTGCTCAGAATGGGGGCTCCTGGACCCTGTGTTTCCCCTCACTCTGGTATTGAAGGCATCCTCTCTGTAGCTGCTGACCTCGGCAAATGACCAAATGACCAGCTTTCACTGCGGTTGTAGCATATTGAATGGATTGCTTTTGGCTATGGTGTGCAACAGGGCAAAAGGAGCATGTCTGCTGACAGGAAGGGAACTTGCACCTCTTCAAACCCATTCCAAAACTCAGGCCAGGTTGCCCTAACACAATCTTAATAATCCATCTTACAGGGACTCTTTAAATTGACCTTTAAACAACCTCTAATAAGATTCTATTTGGGGCTTTGGTTTTGATTTATATTTGGCAGCAGTAACAACCAAAACCCAAATAATATTTTTAGCTTGGGAGACCACGGGAGCCTTAGCAAATCCAAAAATATTCCTGAAAAGCAAGACAGCGGTGGTCTGCTTTTCCCATAAATGCCACTAAAATACTAACCCCAGGAGAAACCTTTTTTTAATGTTAAAAGCGAATATATTTTCAGTTAAAATAGAAGTTGATGTAATGGATTTGACCTTTCTTGCTTGATCTTGCACAGTGCCAGTGCTTCTGTGCTAACATGCTGCTAATCTGGGACCCTACCACACCACAATTCAACCTTGCTGTCCCTCAGACATAACATATCCTTTGCTGCAAGGTTGTGAGCCGAGCTGGGGGTGCAGAAGAGCCCACCAGCTCCAGGGTTTGCCCAGCTTGGGAGAAGCTTGTGTTTTTCTGCTGTTAGCAATGAAGAGAATGGTTTGAGTCTTACTGGGGTCTGGTGAGGGGTCCTCTCCAAGTGGCCCTCCCCGGTTTCCATGCCTTAGACACTGGAGGTGGAGGCCATTCAGGCCAACCGCAAAACAGGCCTGGCACCATCACTAGAACAGGTCAGTGCGGCTTTGTCTTGTGAAAAACTCATGAAACAGCAGTGGTGATGGGAAGCCAAGAGAATAGCGTGCTTTTATTCCAGCTGAGGACCTTGCACTGATTGCTTATGTCTTAGGAATAGAGAGTTTGGTCTTTCCCCTCTTCTCCAGGCGGTGTCTGGACTCCTTATCTGGAGTCTAGTCTGAAGAGTGTCTTCACCTCATTCCAAACACATCAGCTGCTCCTACCTCAGGAAAGTCATGGACTCCCTGGAGAGACTGCTGGCTCTCACCTTGTCCCTCGGTGGCAATGTTGATGCTGGGAGTCAGCGTGTCTCACTTGCTTTTAATGACCACAGCGATGTTCTCACTGCAGATGATCCCCACATGTGTTTAAAGCAGCAAAATGCAATTCTTCCCCTCTCCCTCTTCCCCAGCCAAAAATGAAAAGTACAGCAAGGAACGGGTGGAAAGGGTGCGGCTGGGTGTCCTGCCAGCCCTCTGTCTATGGATACCATTCCTCCCAGTCAACTGAGCCCTGTCCTCCAGAGCTGGGGAGTGGAAGGGTGCTGGTGGGCAGGGAGAGACAGGTAGCAGGTTGGTGGCAAGGACCCAGAAGAAGGAATACAAGAACAGAGCTAAATGGCTGCATGAGGGTGATAGCAAGGAAAGCCTCCAGAGCAATGGCCACATAACATCTCCATAAATAAACAGTAAAAAGCTTTTCACTCCTCACCTTGATGTAGGCACCTCATGCTATAGCTGGGCACTGCTCTGCAAAGCAGAAAAGACCTTTTCTCCCCAAACACTGCTCCTGGTGCCTGTCCTGTTCCTGCTGTCCCTAGCAAGAGAGGGAGATGACTGACACCATGGTGCAGTGGGATCAGGGGGGTGAGATGCTCCCAAGAGGGACACAGAAATGCCCCAGGTGCAGAATTGGCCGCGGCAGAGTGGGTGATGAGCACAGGCAAGCTTTTCAGAGCAAAGCAGTCTCTGTCCTTCACATCTGTACAACACCAAGCGTGTTTTGTATTTGTTTCATGGTTTCTTGGTTCTGCCTTGATGTTTCTTCTGGATCTTCAGGTGGGCAAGAAGTAGACTGGTTCCCTGTAGCAAATGTGCTGTCTGGTCTTCCATCAGCTTCCTCCTCTACTATAATAAGCCAAATCCAGGCTTCCCCTGATTTAGGAGCTGTGCTTTTAGCCCACTCATGGCTTTCTTTTTGCCTTCAATCCCTGCCCCTGGGTAAAACCCACACAGCAAATGATGTATGCCCTCCTTCACTTTTTATTTATGAAGCTGAAATTTAGCCTTAGTTCACCCAGTGCTTGCGAGCTCAGGCTGAGCCTCAGGCCACAGGCCTTCAACTTTTTAGTTTCCTCTGGGAATCCAGATATAGGGTCCCCTGGGGATATGAATGTAATCATGGCTTTGCCTTATACAGTCCCTGCAGGAAGATAGAGGGGAGGGGGGTGTGGGTGTCTGGGTGAATTCTTTTCTTTTTTAGTAATCAAAGAGCAAACTCTGTAAAGCCAAAAGTAGATGTGCAACAGGGAAGGTCTCAATAAACTATACATTAAAAATAATAAATAAAAAAAAACAAAACCCCTATATAAATATGTTCAGAAAAGGCCAATATTTTTTACATAAATTTATATCCACTCATAGTTCAAAATCTATGGCATCAAAAAAAATCCCAGAGAAATGAAACACAAAAATTACCAGGACAGTGTTTCAGCAGCTCAGATGTGCTTATTTTGTCCATTTTAGAACCTATTTTTCCATTTGAAATTTCCATCCTAATTTAGGCTGGAAAAAATAATGCCTGTGAAACATCAAAACCACACCTGAACCAGAAAAATTATTTTGCTCTGCTTTTGAATGGCTCCTTTCCCAGGGTGTCAGCCACTTACCCACCCCTTTGTGAGGTCCCTTTGGGCACAAGCAGTCTGCCAGCAGTTCCTCTCTGCAGTCCTAGTGCTGGTGCTGTTCCTACAGAGGCCTGATGTCCTAGTGGGATGCCCCAAGAAGCATCTTGCTGGTAAGCCACTCTTGGCTGCTGAATGCATGCTGCTCATGGTGCCCCTGGTACCTGCCTGCAGAGCTGAGCTCTGCCAGCAAAAGGCATGTGGTGCTAGCAGCTGGCTTTGTGCCTTGCTCTCCACATCCCTCTTTAGCTATTAAGGTAGTGTGACAGTCATGGCCATGATGGGAGCTCACACAGCCCCTGCACAGCCCAGCAGTGCTACTTCAGCAACCCAGCAGAGGACACAGGGGGATGCTCCTAGCACCCTTCTCCCAAGTCTGAATGCAAATGGAGCTGGTCGGTACCTGTGTCTTGCTGTCCAAGTGAGGCAGGAGAGCAAAGAAGAGGTATCGGTCAGTTCCCTTTCTTGGGTCTGGCTATAAGACCCTGAGACTAGCAATGCTGTCACTGAGGAGCAGGAGGCGGTGCTTTTGGCACTGAAAGCTTGCACAATGGGTGCCAAGAAGAGGGTTTGTGCAGGTGTCTGCCTTGGCTTCAACACTGTGTTGCGTAAAATTGATGCAACTTTCCTGTGCAGCAAAGCCTCTTCTGAGTAGAAAGGGTATATGAGGGATGCGGGTTTGGGAAATGCAAGAGGAGCAGAAAGTGGAAGGTGAGGGACCTCTGATTCAGCCCTCATCACTCTGGGAATTTCAGCAGCTGCAAATAAGCTCCTGCATCTTGGGGAAAGCTTGTAACTTGTGACTTGTTACTCCCACAAGACCTGACTTTGACAAAACCCAGCTGTAGCTGCAGCAGGCTGAGCCTTGGACCTCTCTCTCCCCTGGGACTTGCTGGTCTTACTGCAAACCTCAGATGCTCCTTCCCAGTCTCCTTTAGGAAAGCAGGCCATTTCCTCATCCCCCATTTTACTTAGCAGAAGGGGAAGCCCACATTAGATTGATCACTGTTCAAACTGGACACCAGGAAAACAGGCTGGGATAAGCCCTATCCCTGTATTTCTGCTTTCTATAAACTACTGACAACCTAGACTGCTGCCAGAACATGGGGCAGACAAAATAGCTGGATGGATCATTGCTCTTTCTGTGGGGAGCAAACCATCTCCACATAGATCAGACTCTGCCTGCAGTAGTTGTCTGAACTAGTAGCTGATTGAAGGGAACAGTGGCAGCTTGCATACTCTCAGTTTGGGTTAAGAGGTGTTTATTTTGGAGGCAAAGGAGTTAATTGTAATGTTTCCTCATGGGCTCAGGCTAACTTGCAATAGGAAATCAGGGCATCCTCTTAGCATTTGCATCTGTCTAATGAAAGGCTTTTAAAAGTCTGGGTTTAAAGCTCACCTAGGAAGTTGTTGATTTTCTTTTTGCAGCTGGTTTAATTGCATTGATTTAGAAAACAAAGTCCTTTGTAAGCATGTTGGATTCTCCTGTGAAAACGTTGCTCTTTTTCCAGTTATTTCACTAGAACTATGCTGGTACAAACATTTCACTGAGAATATAAAGAACTGGGAAGGGCCAAGAGAAGTATTCTTGACCCAGTCAAGCAGTCGTCTACCCAAACTGCTCCAGAGGGTTTTTTTCCTTCTGGGCTCAGTCTATTGAGGTCAGCTCAAGTCAGTACAGAGATAAGATGTGCTGTGTTTCTACACAGAACACCATGCGCAAGTCCCACTCGTCCTTGCCTCTCCTGAGATTTTTGGACTCCAGTTTCAGCACTGACCCAAGCTCAGAAACAGGCATCCATTAACATGTGAAGTAGTAGGTATGTGAAGTGAGCAAGTTAATTCAACTGTATTACTGTTGAGGTAGATTTAGATTCCTACAATGTCTAGCACTGGTTCCTATTTTTCACCCACAGTGCTCTCTTCAATCTTGAAAATGGCTTTGATGTGTGCTGAGTACTATAGAGGCTGGGATAAATTTGTTAGAATGAGTTGATTAAAGAAGAGAGTTCCCAGAAGAAGAAATTTGGAATGTGACACTTGTAATTATCTCCACCAGCTAAGATGGATTCTGAAAACCTGAGCTTCCCCTTTCCAGCTTTGCTGCAGTCGGTATTTTGCACACCGACTGCTTCTCTGAGCTGCACTGGTTGATCTGCTTTCCTCCTCTGAGCACTGGGTGATTTCTTCCTCTTCCCTTCCCACCATGCCATGAATGATCAAAACAAATTTCTGAAAAACTGCCAAATTGCTGATAATTTTTCCTTTCTGAGGTAGACCCAAAATTTGGGTCAAATTCCAAATTCAGCTGAAAGAATGCAGGACATTATTGAAACATTTTTGGTTTGACATCAAAATAAAATGTTTTGAAATGGATGTTTTAAAAATATGAAAACTGATGAAAATTTTATTCAGCCTAACATTAAAAACCAGACTAGACAATAAAGGAAACTTTTCCTGCTCAAGAAAACACCTAGGCTCAACTTTAATGACCTTTAGGGTCTTACTTTGTTTTCCCGAAAAGTTTGACCCAAATTTCCTCTGATTGCTTTAAGTTCACTCGAATGAAGAATAGTCTGTTCAACCAGCTGTAATTCATACATCTCTTCCAGTTTATTGCCTTCTGCCCTGGCTTTCCTTCTGCATAGTCTGTTTGCCTCCTTCCCCTGTCCAGTTTGATGCCAGTCCTCCCTAGCTCCCCTCTGCCTGTGATACAGTCCCTCCTCCCTAGGCTGTTTCTCAGTGGAGGGCCATTTAATTGTTTTGGCATAATTCCCTTATTATTCAGTGCCACACATGTATGTACACATAATAAGAATGAATAATGGATGCTAATAATGCATAATTAATTCATTAAAAGTGTCTGTTACAAAGTCAGCATCAGAAGTGGGATTACCTCAGGGAAATTCCCCATCCTCCTCTCGGGCTCCTGGTGAGGGATTTGAAAGACCAGAGCTCAGTGCGCACCATGGTGCTTCCCTGAATTACAGGGCAGGGGAGGGGGAAGAAAGGAGAGACCATCCCCATTCACCGAGAGCAAAGGGAAGGGCTGAAAACTGGATGTCAAGAGCTGAATTACTCCCACATAGCACTGTGTGAAACCAAGCTCAGGACAGGTACTCAACCCAGGGCATGACATCAGATCAATGCCAGCTGCTCTCCAAGCTCCTACTGCTGTCAGGGAAGACCTAGGCAGAGCCTTATCCCTCCTGCTTAATTGTGTTTGTTCCTCTGTATCAACCACCAGTCAGGTTGGCAAGTCAGGTTGGTGTGACAGCTTTGATCTTCCCAACTGTGCTGCAGGAACTCTGGCAGGGCCAAGGTTGCTTGCTGAGGACCATTAAAGCCTGCTTGTTAATGTACCTGATGTCTGAGGCTCTTTTCACTGAGTCCAAGAGCCAGGGTTTTGCTTGGAAATGAGCACTGGTGAGTTCCTACAGCCCCCATTGCCTGTGCTGCTGTTCAGGGAGCACCCACACCTCCTCCACCTCTCGTGCTTCACACTGAGCATTAGCAAGGCCACAGATGGTCTCTGGCTGGGAGATAGATGTGTATGTGATGGAGCACATACACATCCAGCTCAAAACTATTCTGTCTTAGGGCTACTGCCTCTCCCCAGGTAAGAGTTCCTGTCCATGAGAACATAGGAAACATCTTCCTCACAGGGCGTGCTTGTGTGGTAAGTGGGCACACCACATGTGCTCAGAAGAGTTCTTTGCTCCCTGACAAGAAGGCAGAGCACTGTTTTGTCCAAGTGGACTGTAGGCATAGCTGAGACCATAATTTCAAGCCACATCAGCTTATACATCCTTGTCACATCTGTACAGATGAGAAATGCAATGCAGTGTAGTTATGGCCTGTAAAGGAGCTTGGTGAGCCTCTGACCTCCATCATAGGGGACCCCAGCACAACCCATCACCAACTTCTGAAGGCAGCAGCCAGAGGCTGTCACTCATTTCTTGGAGAAACCCTGCTCCCACTCCATTTCCAATGCTGCAGCCAGGCTTGTGAGGATCAGGGACTAATAACAGCTTGAAACATCCTCACAACAGCACCAGCTGTGTTAGTGCTGAGCAACTGACAAAGTCTTGGCTGAGATGTTCAGCAGTTTCTCTGCTGTTCACTTTCCCCTGACCCTGCTTCACACATGTCCCCATTTCCAGTTTGGCTGACACCCAAACGAACGAGCCACTGAAGTGCTGCTGCTCTCCGCTACTGTTCCTTCTGCTCCTCCTTCGTGTTCAGCTCCACACTCCTCTCTGCTTGTCATCACGGGCAGTGGAGCAGCTGCTGCCAACCAAAAACAGTTTAAATTGCTCCAAGGCTGCTGAAGATTGTCTGAAAGTGAGTTTATTCAACCGAGTCTTCAAAACCAGCAGTAACCAGGGAGCCGTTCCTTGCACGTAGCAGAGTGTGGCTCCTCTCCCTTCCCTCACCATGGGACAATTAGCAGGATCTGACATTTTGCTCCCCGTATCTTCTGTGACACCCTCTCTTCAGACCCTAAGGCCACACTACCTGGAAGAGCAAGACACATTTAACCCTCACAGTGTGCAGGCAATCCTCTCCTTGCCATGGTCTGCCCCTTCCACCCGAGTTCTCTCCTCCCTGCTGCCCTTTGCATGGGCCACACCCCATCTGCTAAGGGATGGGAATGCTTTACCTTTGCCATCCTGCAGGCGCAATGCAAGGGATATCTGCTGATCCCAGGGACACTCTTTCATCCTCCCAAAGTCTTCAATCCCACCAGTACAGCTCACCTCCCACTTTCCCAGGTTGCGACTTATACACAGTCCCACTGTGGCAAACTGATCTCTTCCTAACCTTGGCACATGCTGCCTTCAAACCCCCTCCCTCAACATGATGTGGTATGGCATCAGCACACAAAAGGTCAGCTTTCCACTATAAGCAATTCAAAGCAGTTAAGCTGCATCAAGCACAGAAAAAGCTTGTGATTCTGCACCACATAAAATTATGTTAAAATGGTAAAACTGCAAAAACGTGTTTGACAAATCCATCAAGTTACGTCAACAGAGCGCCTGGTGTTTCTGGATTTCTCCATGAATGCTATTGAAAACAGTAGGAGTTTGCCAGAGGCTTTCACCAGAGCCGAGCTGCATCCTGCAAATGCAGCTTTTCCGCAAGCTAATATTATGCTCACAGTCAACTACATGAGCTGTGCCGTCTTTCCCCTCTGTCTTCCAAGGTCAGTAGAAGGGCTGTGCACAGGACAGTGTGCACAGGACAGGAAGTGCGGCTCATTGTTTTCCCCACCTACCAGGTGACATCTTTCTTTAATTTCTAGGTTTGCCTGCTGCAAACAACCATCACATCCTGCTCAGCCTTGCTGTTTATTTGCTGAGAGTCTGAGTATGGAGGCAGGTTTTTCTCCTTCCATCCTCCTTATCCTATCTTGTCTGTGCATGAAATCTATCAGCGAAAGAAAGCCAGGAAAGAAAAACCAAGCTGAAGGCAGGAGACTACGGTGCCAGCAGTATCCTCAGCAGCCAGGGTACAATCACATTGAACAAGGTGGACTGGTGACGGTAAGAAGCTCTGGTGAGCCATGGTCATAAGGAAAGGGAAGTTATGGTTCATGCAATAGTTCAGTCAGGAGTAGTGGAAGACAAAGCTAGAAACTGTGCCAGAGCTTATGTGTAGCTCTTAGGCCCATGGATGATAGGTAGGTGAGTGTCCCAGATTAGGATGGTCCAGGAAAATGAAGCCTATTTTAGTGCACACAGAGGCCTGGAAAATATCTTTCATTTTCCTTTCTGGTATAATATGTGTGATTTTTCCTTTATCAGGCTGTTCGACCATCATGTACAAGAGTCATTTTCCCAAGAGCGGTAAGTGCTATGACAAAGATGCAGTGCTAAGGGGAGAGCAAGGGCACTGTCAGGAGGCGAAAGCCATGCATTTAGGTGAAGCTAGTTCCACCTCTCCCCACAAAACACTCCAGGAGCCACTCATTAAGGGGAAGGCTTAGTGAAATGTCTGGGAAAGAGGTAAATTGAGGTGTCAATGTCAGTAATCAGCCAGAATATGACCCTTATGCCAGGATTAAACAGACTCAAGCCATCACCTGGCTTGCCACCATGCCATAATTCCTCTTTGCACAGAGGGTACACCACCCCCAGCCCTAGCAATCACAACTGCTGCAGTTTCTGCAGCAGCTCTTCTTGCTCTGACAGCGAAATGACACTGAGTATGAAGGGTGGAAGGCTGGCATCCAAGAACAAGGCACATGAGCTGAACATTAGACGTCACAGTATGACAGCTCTTCAAAAGCCTGCCTCAGGAAACGGATGCTGCCTTCAGAGACAGACAGGCTGGTGGAGCACAGGCAGCTTTGCTGGACACAGAAACCTCAGTTTCTTTTTCCAGCTTCCAGGATAAACTCAGGAACTGTTTTCAAATACATATTTAGGAAAAGGGCAGTCTATTATATGGAGGTGAGTGAAAAGGCAATGTGAAGACCTGACGTAACATAAAATTAAGTTTTGACGTTTGACGCTTCTCCTCCCTGTCTGGTGTCCAGATCTCTCCCTGGTCAAAACTGAATGTGACATCAGTCCTGCACTGGTCTCACTGGACATGCTCTACTACAGTCTCTCCTGGAGTTGTGTAATCCAGTATATATGGGAACAAAACTTTCACTATGGTGCTCGCTTCCAGAAACACTGAGGGAGTTGTGGCCATCTGGCCATGGATGATAGCAGGGCGTATTTGTATAGGAAGTGTTTGTAGGGAGAGGGTTAGCATCCAAACATCTTGATGTTCCTGACAAGAAAACACATTATTTTTCTGTAAGTAGTGCACTGCTTGTGGTTTCCTTGCTTAAATCATTTGAGTATCACATTGGATCATATTGTACCCAAACCAACCTAGTGCATCTATCAATCCATCTGCTAGTGTTGAAGAATTCCCAGAATGCAAACATGTCTTCAAATGTTTATTTAAAGTATTTGGCCTGGTTAAAGACTTCATATAATCTTCTGGGAAATGAAGAGTGTTGCTCTTGGTACAGCTGTGCTGCAGATTGCAACAGTAAGTGATGTGTGCTGTTCTGAGCCGTAAAATAGCCAGATTGGCTGGAGCGAAATGGAGGGTGGATTGTTTCTTATGGCTGGGAGATGGTACACGGATAGCTTTGACATGTCATGAATTAGGAACTGCAAGGAGAAGGATCTCTGTTGCTAGGAGAACTATGTCCCAGTCCCCACACGATTTTAATCCTGGAAGCAAGCAGCAGTAGGAGCATTGGTTTATGATACTTTGTAGAGAAGCATCAAGCTCCACATAAGCAATGCTTTCTAAACAGGAAGTATGCCTCCCCCTAACTTGCTGAAATCTTAAATTTAAGGGGAAAAAGAGGTGGTATGTGATTGCCCACCCTCCACAAGTAAGCCTCATCTCACAAAAACTGGTGTTCAAATACAACAGGGGTACTTATCACCCTGTTGTTCACAAGCCCTGCTCAGTCAGCCCTACCTGCCACAGCTATACTGAGTTAGAGCTAAAAGGGGCAAAGCCCAGCAGGAGACGGCTGCTTCAGTAGGAGGGCTGGGCTGGTGGTGGAGTTTGGAGAGCAGTTTTTGGACGTAAGCTTTTAGCTAAGTGTTGGGGTGTGCTGCGTTGCACTATTGGCTGGTGTGAAGGCTGGGTGAAGCAGGAGAGTTTGGTGTGAAGATGAAGGTCTGAATCTGTGGAGCTGCTGCTATAGGTTTGGCTGAGATGATGGGTAAGTGGTGTGGAAGAGCAAGAAAAGTTAGAAGAAAAGGCAAAGTAAGGAGTGGCTTTGGAACAGAAAAGTTGGCTTTGGCTGTATTGTAGGTCTGAAGATCAGAGCTGGGAGTGATTTTAATTTTCCCTCTAGTGCTCAGGGATGTATTATTGAGGGCATGCAGGGTGGTACCAGCAGGTGATCTTCAAGCAGGGCAGCTGGCAAAGAGCTTGCTGCATGCCTGGGTATGAGATTTGAGCAGTCAGGTCTTGAGCTCTGCAGAAGGTCAGGCTCAGAGCTATGTCTTGAGTGTGCACCTTCCCAGAAGTGCCAGGACATGTTACAGCCTTATGGGCTCATAATCCCTCTTTTCACTGATGAAAACATGGATTTCCATGGTTGTGTGGGGCCAGAAGTAGGAGGGCTGCCTGGATTTTGCTGTGTTCACTGAGTACTAGCTCTCCCTGAGCTTGAGAGCACCTATAGAATTTGTGGTCTTTTCCTTCTCACAGAGTGATATCTGCTGCTGGCTTTTGGTTGTCTGATGGTCTGTTGACAGTTAATGATTGTCACAATTTGAAAAAAAAAAAGGAAGTTATTTACACATTTTCTTTCCTGTGGAGCTGAAAATAATGGCATAATCAATCTGAACCATGTAGCACTAAGGAAACAAACAGATTATCCACAACAACTAAATTAAGCTGCTCACAGAGCTCATAACAGGTCAGTTCAGTTGCAGCCATGTGACTCCAGATTATTGGTAGCTGCCAAACGTGTGGTAGGTTGGGAATTCTGTGGGGAGGGCTGTTTTTTCAGCGGGGGCTGGAAGAAGGGAAGTACAGACACTCCATGCAGTGGTAACCATGAAGATAACTGCTGGTATCACGTAGGTTTCATAGTACTTGGTGGTGGCTTTTTTTCCTACTCAAAAGAAGTACAAAGATTATAGCAGTGATATGAATGGTACTTTCCAAGGTAAGGAGCAAACAGCTTTAAAGAGTGAATAAGATGGTCTGGTAATAATGTGGACAATCTTTTTATTGATAGTGAAAGGCTGTGTGGGGCAGTGGGGAGCCTACAGAAATGCTAAACCAAAACCATCATCTTTTACGAATGAAAGCAAAAAAAAAGGTGACAAAAGGGATTGGAGTTGTTGTTTTTTTACTTTAATGGTTTATGGTTTTTTTTGGCTGGCTCTGTCACTTGCAGGACCACATTTTAGCTGTGATACAGTCAGGGTGCTAGATAACTGCTCTTGAAGTTTTCTGCCCTTAATGAGGTAATCCTGGAACGCTGTTTTGTGGTGTTAAAGATTAAACTGAGATGCAACAGGCAGGAAGAATGAGGCCTGCAGCATGGTAGCAATGGATTAGTAGGAGAGAAATGTTCCCCTTTCTTTGGAGAGTGGCATATCAGAAATAGCTACAGTATTGGACTGTCATCTCTGAAGGAAGGCTTCTAGAAAGGAAGAAACACTGATAAAGAGAAGGAAGGAGAGAGGCAGTGCAAGCTCTTTTGAGGGAAGAGTTGCAGCCAGAAACATGTGTGCAGTCTCAAGGGAATGAATTCATGCTGGTGCTGAGCTTGGGGAGATGGGTTTTAGTAGACGCCAACAGATAGAAGTTTGGAGCACAGACTGTGCTTTCTTACCCAAAATGCAGCAGCAATCAGCATTTTGACTTTAACTTCCTCAGTTGTTTTGGTTTTTTTGCTTTATCCCTACACACACTTGAATGACCGTGTGGTGAGGTTAGACCTCTCCTGCTCTGTGTCCTCAGCACAGGCTGAGTCAGGACCCCATTCTCAGCAAATACTGGCCATGTCCCTCTGCTGCACAGCAGCAACCAGCTTGGAGCAGCTTTACAAGATGTGCAAGTACAATCTCTTGGTTCAGTGGCCTGTCCAGATGTTGCCTTTCCGTCACTTGTGATGCAGCTGGCTGAAAGTTCACACAGTGCTGGAGGGTGGTTGGATTTCGTGAGCAGCTGGAGGTTCCCTGCTAGCCTTAAACCAGTCATTAGGATCCTTTAAGATGGCAAAGCACTTGGGAGGAAAGCTGGGAATAGTTGTTAGTCCTGTTCCACATGTCGGATCATTGGAAGGCACTGATACCACAAGTGCTTATTATGAAAGTAGAAAGCTGAAGCTGGTCTGGAAGGAAAAGAGCTACAGGGAAAGCTGCACAAGCAGAAGCTTTATTTGCCCACCAACAGTTATAAGCAAACTTCTACAATTTTTCTCCTTCAATAAAAACTAAGACATGTCTCTCCTTGCACTGTGGCTCTGTCTAGATGAGGTCAGTCCCATCTGCGCTTAACGTGGATTTCTATACTGCATCTTCTTTTGTTATTTTTGAACAAAGAAAAAATTTCATGGATTTGGCAACATTGGTGACTTCTTCTGAAGACACAGCTCGAGGAATTGAGGCAAATCTGCTGATGAGCTCAGAAAAGGAATTAAAAGGTTGAAATACTTCCCTTGGAAAACAAGAGCTCTGAACACCTGGATGCTTCAGTAGGAAGTAGTATTTTTTAAAGTTAGTTGGTTTGGGCTTTTTAAGTGGTTAAATAAATCAAAGAATATCTGAGTTATCAGTTGAGAATACAACCTTGAGTGAGCACCATTACTGATAACTGCCTGTCCTGATATTAGGAAGATGCCCAGCTTTTCTCCTTTTTGAGACAACTCCTGGCTTTTAACTTTTATAGCCTTCAAAGTGGAGAAGAAACTGGTTTTGGAAAGACTGTGCCACTTTGACAGCTGGGCTCCTGCTGTTTGAGACTGGTTTTAGTGTTATTGTGTGCAATTAATTGGAGCAAAAGAAGGTCTTCTGCAACCACAGTGATGCTCCCTTGAATGTGGGTACACTTAAAACAGGATTAGCCAGCAGGCTGATTTGGGGGATGGGCTTAGACAATGAAATCCTCCCAAATCTGGCTTTGCATATGGAAAAAGAGCTTGAGGAAGAAGAGGCTGGGGGCAGATCTGCTGCCTGGCTAGTAACATGAGGACAGTTCTCCCTTGTCCCAGGCTCATCTGGAGGAAAACTCATGCAGGTTGAATGGGGAGGTAGAGGCCTGGCAATCAGAGAGGCTGGTTTTGCAAGGAGCAAAAAGAGAGAAGGACTTGGTGAGGCCCATGAGATGAGTGAGCAGATTGGGGTGCGGGAGATGTCAGTGGAGAAGAGCTTTGAACAGTCATTGTAATGCAGCACACCAGTGCCTGGTCACCTTGCTGCTGCAACTTGGAGTCACTTGCTGTCTTGCCAAGGGAGATTTGTATGTGCAGCATTTTAAAGAGGTGTATCCCATCTCTCTGGATGTGTTGTGGTGTTCCCAAGTTGGAGACAGTTGTACTCCCTGGTCCCCAAGACAGCAGATTCCATGCCTTTGTGAGCTTGTCACCTCCCCAGTATGACACAGAGATGAAATAAGGCCTTTCCTGGAGAGAAGAGCTTTCAGACAGGTGGGATAAAAGGAAACAGTGTGTTTATCCCCACAATCAGATTATAATTCCAGGAGGCTGGAGGGAGGGAGGCAGTGCTTGGAATTTGAAATGAGATTTAAAGGAATAATTAAAGGTTCTGTCGCTGAACAATGGCAATGCACTGGCTGGGAATAAATCAGATTGCGCTTAAAGGAGGTGACCTGGAAATATATTACTGCCTGTCTCTTAGCCAAACCTCATCACTATGGGGCATCATTGAATGGAGGGTGACGTAATGCTGGGCAGGACTCAGCTGGGGAGTGAAACCTGCTGGGAGGGAGCTTGGGAGCCTCTAAGGTGGTCTTTGTTCCAGACCATGTAAACCTCACCTCCAAGTGGGGCAGCTCTTGCTGGTATGATTTCCCTCTTGAAGATGCACACAAAATCTTTTATTAAACACACTGAAGATGAGTTAACAGCCGGGAGAAGGTGGGATATGATTGATGTCATATGAATTAGCCCTGGAGGTGCTTTAAGGAAACAAGGTTTACAACACTATTGCACACAATCCTTAATGTGGTTTACATTTTTTAAATGAGGGGAATGAACGTTTCTCTCTGCTCTGCACTCTTCCCCCTTGGGCTCTTGCAGAGGTACAGAAAGACAACCCTGGCTGATTTGGGATGGGAGGTTTTGGTGCTGTGGGAGGTATTGCACTGTGCAATTAATTGAATAATCTTATTGGCCCCAACACTTTATCAAGCAAGGAATCAAAATGTGTTCTGACATGTAGGACACAATTACAAGTGATTAACAGAGAAATTATAGATGCTAGACTGGAAAGAAGGGATCTATCAGGCTTCTTTGTCCATCCTCTCTCTGCCAATACAGAATTGCTCCTGACAGGCATGCGGTGCTTCTGGAATAATTTAGCTCCTGACGCCTTCTGAGCAGCGCGGTGCTTCGAGCAGTCCCATTTATTTTGATGCTTTAAATGTTCTACTTAAGGTTTTCCTTCCAGACTACTCAAGTCTTGCTAGAGGGAAAGGGTAATCACTGTGGAAGTGGCAGCCCCTGCCTGGGTATGTGTGCCATAATGAGGAGGATGCTCTGCGGAGACCTTCCTTAAAAAGCAATTGTCCCTTCCTGGATCCCTCTGCAGCTGGGACCATGGGACCTTGGGTTTGCCTCACTGCAAGACTGGCAATGAATGACCCCATTTGGCAATAGCAAAACTCCCCCAATCTTTACACTTATCTTGCACACCGGCCTTTGGCAGGCACACCTATGCAATGTGCTTTCCAAGCACAGCAGCAGAGCTCAACTGCTCCGAGTTGTGGTTAGGAGGTGATATCGGTCTGCTGGGCTTTGAAGGCACAGGTGGCTGCTCCTGGGCTCACGGGCATAGCTGGACCGGGGTGTAGCGCGGGGAAACTCCCGCGGCTGCGGTTGGAAGAGGCGTCAGAGCCGAGCCACCTTTAGTGGTTTTGTTTTTATCACCATCCTGTGGCATGTCACAGGAACTGCAGTTTTAAATCTCAGAACTATCCCAGGAGATTGCGTGGTATGATCGCAGCCCCTTGCTCTCACTTTACTGATTCTTATCGTTTTTCCCACATTAATTTTATTTTTAGCCTAGAAACCAATATTGCTGTCTTCCCACAAATTCAGCCCTGAATATCCATGCAGAAAGGATTACATACATTTGATTCACAACCCATGGTTCCCTTTAGTGTTTTAGTCTCTTGCAAGGTGTAGCTTAAAGGCAGAAAGCAAATTCTAAAAGATGAATGCCCTATGAATTAACTGGAAACTAAATTAGAATAGATTCATGAGAGGGAGCTCATCAGGGGCTCCGAATGTGCTAAGCGGTCAAGGTTTTAAGGTTGACTTGCTCAGCACTGAATGACTGCTGAGACAAATCAGGATGGCGTATAATGGTGTTGCCATGTCAGGACTAGCAGGTGTTTTGGGTGAACGGGCGCCATCCTTAAAGGGATTCCCTAGCAGAGAGATGAAAACTCCCAGGGATGAGCAGGAGTTGCACAGGGCATGGGAATGCTCCATCTTTGACTTCACTGCAGGCTCTGCATGTTTTCAGTGAAAAAGCACAAAAGCTATCAAAAATAATATTGAAGTGTAATGGATAAGTAAATGTACTGAACTTTGATTTTTAACCTGACTGCCACTGTAGGAATGTATCTAAACATCTCCAAGGTGCAAGTCTCCTGTTTGCTCTCAAAAAGTAAACAAACACCACCAAAAAAACCCAACAGAAGAAAGAAGAAAATAAACCCACACGCACACAAAAACCACTACCAAAACAACAGCCCTGTGGATGAAAATAGCTCTACCCTCAACTGCCATATGCCTGCAGACAGATCACCTGCAAACTTGCTATGCTGTCACTAACGTAAAGTTCATAAATCTTTAATCTGAAATTAAAATCTTCTAAGAATCCCTATCTGAAACAACATGAAAGTCACCAGGCAGAGCCCTGTGCTTATAACCACAGAGATAAATAATCCTAGAGATGTAATTTTATAAACCAGTGCTGTCCTCTGTAGCTCACTGCAGCCTGATACCCGCCACTGACAGACCAGTTAAAAATAAATCAAATCCCATCTATCTTGGATACCAGGCCCCATCTGACTCCGACCTTTGATATTTCTTGTGATGCAGCACAGCTCCATGACTCTGTGCTGGAGAAATGTGCCTGCTGCATGCAGGAGTTTTCCCATGAGATGCATCAGGTTTCGCTCCATGGCTCTGTTCACACATAGTGCTCCATTTGGCAAAGGGTCACTGGGTGTACTGGGTCGTCTGGAATTGCATAACATCAATTACAGCAACAGTGAGGAGGTGAATGAAAGGGGGCTGAGGTGGGAGCAGGGTGGGGAACTCCTTGCACGTCTCCTTAAAGAGAGACATTTAGTAGCGGAATTGGAAGGAGCTTTCTGTCCAGCATAATAGGAGATTTAGAAGACAAGCTGCTTCATGTGCAGTTACACATGAAGCAGTCTTCCTGCTTTCCAAAATTCACCATTTAATGGTTTCTTTCTGAGTATTTAAGCAAAGCTGCCATTTCCAAGCTGAGGAAAAAGGTGAAAAGATAGAAAAGATAAAGTTCTTCACTGTTGGGGAGTGATGTGATTGCGAGATTGTAATATTTTCCTCACCCCCTAAAATTTTGGTCTTTCTTCTCCACAGGATTTGACACTGCAAATCAAGATTTTATCAGCTGCCAGAGCAATAGGTGTTCCCTGGGTGTACTCGCAAGCTCCTTAAGAAGTGGTTGCACGTAAGCGCATCTGCAGACATTGTGCCATTGCGTGTTCTTGCTGTGTGGTAAACAACTAGAAAGAAAGATCAGCAAACGCTTCTGGTTTAAAAGTACAACACCTCTACCAGCTTCTTAACCAGATAGCTCTTTGAACTCCATGTTGGTTTTGATTCATTGACAGGGATGTTCAATGCTTTGACTGGATAGATGGTTAGAAGTGAGGTGGCTTTTATTCTGTCTGAGAAGACTAACGGGCAGTGCACTGCCAATTGACACAACCTCAGAAAGTCCCAGAGGGCCTCAGCTTGTGCTGAGGACCCTGGCTGCTGGGGAGTTTCACTGGTGAAGCTGTAGGCACATACAGGTAGGCAGACTCTAAAGTTCTCTTTCAGTTCAGTATGGCTCAGGTGCCTCCATAGGAAGCGTTCACTCAAAGCTTCACTTATAGTCCACCTCTAGGAGATACTTCAGTTACTTCAGGGAAAGGCGAATCATGCTCTGGAAGTTGTATACAAGTCTCTCTGTCTGTCCCCCCTTCTCAGTCGCAGACATTTTCAGGCCAAGCAAAAACGTTTCTCTACTTGGTGCCTCTAGTCTTTCATGATGATAGATGTAAAATATGTTGGAAGAGCTTCCCTTCAATTGCAATTAAGTATTGTGCATTTCCATCACATTTTCATGCCTCTTTTCATGCCGTGAGGTTAAGGCAATAAAAGCTATGTAGGAAATTCAGGCTCCCTCTTAATGATCTTTAACTTATTCAAATGATTTTGTGAATCTTAGCCTACGTTAACCGCTAGCCTCTATTTATGGCTCAGCAGCCATGAGTGAGTTCTAGCTGATAGATGAGGCAAAAGCTAAAAAGGGAAGTTTTCTGACATCACAACAGACTTTAAAAAAGACACGTGCATCTATTCTGGGAATTCAGCTGCCAGGTTGGCACTTCATGGGGTGTCACTGTGGCTTGAAGAGCACTCATAACAGTACATGGAGGATTCAGGCAAGGAGGTTCCGGTTCTGTCTCTAATGTCCCATTTTCTCTAATGAAATATGCCTGTAAATTTGAAAGAAGCGAAGTCCAGACAGATGTCTGTGATGAGGGAGGTCATTCCCAGTAAGCTCTGCAGTTTCACACTGGGATATCCACAGCTTAAGGCTACTTCTCCATCACAACATCTCCTTCTGATCTGGATCCTCACCTCACAGAGCAGCCCAGCTCTGCCAAACAGCAGTGCTAGCTGGGGGTGCTGAAGTGCAAAGAAGCCTAAGAAAATTGTGGCACCTCCTTTTCAGTTCCTCTGGCAGCAGTTCCTCTGACAGATACTCACTTGGAGCCTGCTCTGTGTCTCTGGACTGGTTCTGGAGATACAGGTTTAGCACATGCTATTCTGGCATTGTCAGCAACCAGTGGTGCTGGCAGCATTGAAAAGTCATAACACGGTGAGCAAAGAAAGAAAACTAAATTGGCTTTTAAAACTGAGATACTAATATTAATAATAATATAGAGTGCTTCCTGCTTTCTTGCTACAAACATGATAAGAAGAACATCTTCCTGCTACCTCGTGCTGTTCAAAAGCTCGCCACGCAGGCATTTCAGAGCCTGCAGAAGCTTCAGATGCTCACAGTTTGCTGGTTGTACTAATGTTTTGCCTTGTCTGACCTATCTCCTCAGGCAGCAATAAAAATAACCAGCTTTAGTCCACTACTTGGCTGCTAATTGTCCACTTGTAGATCTTAGTCCCAGCTGGGCCTGCTTCTGCCCAAAGGCAGTTGTGTTCAGTAAAGTGGCTGTTCGCATTTGGGAGCAGCCTCACAATAGAAGCGGGTGGCTGCCATTTTTGGTGCAAGAAAGCTCTTTGAAGAAAAGGAAAAGGGGGAATGAGGAGAAAAAAATAAGGAGGAAGGGAAAAAAATAACCTAAACTACCCCAAAACAAGCAGCTATGACAGGAAAGCCTCTGTACTGCCCTGGTTATAATGGATAGAGACAAAAAAAATAGAGAAGAGAGAAGAAAAAATGCTGCTTCTATCATTTTTCTGTTACCAGCCAACATCCAGGGCTGCCCTCTCTGTTTTCAGTTTCAATTGGTATTTTCCAGTGAAGGTGCAGTCCTCTCTGCAGCTAATTTAAGCCTCCTGATTATGACTTCCTTCAGTGAGTTGCCTTGCCTTGACAGCTTACAAGTAGTACGTATTTTCTCTGGGGTGCTGCAGACCAGAGGTGGAAACCTGCAGCTAAGCACAAAGAGAGAAAATGGCAAGAAATCACTTCACTGCGGCAAGCTTCAGAGCTCTCCTTTCTTGAGTACGTAAAAAGAAAACTTCTAAACTGCCTGTCACATCCTCTTGCTAGTAACAGACATCACCTGGAAAGGGGACAGCATGGAGCTTGACTCTGGAAAGAAACAATAGAGGAAAAGTGCTTCAGAATGTGCTTGTTCAACAGCACTGCATAGCAGAAGCCAGATTTTGTGTGTCAAAGGAAATTCTGCTATTATAAAACTGGTTTTCTTACAGAAACGTTGAAAACTACACCTTTGGAATTTCTCACTTTGTGGCAACTTGGGTGAGGAACACCTGTGAGTCTACCAAAATACTTTATTGTATTAATACACTGAATTCTAATATCTATTCTCTTACACTATCCAATATCCACTCCAGTATCTCATCTATATGCCCACAGCTTGTATACATATGAGCAGAACAGAGACAGTGGTTGGGTACTGACTGTTGATCTCTCTTCTACTACAAGCATCTGGAGGCACAAAATAAGACTGATAGGAATAGTTTGGAAGCAAGCAAAAGGCTGTGATTCTTCACTCAGCAAGGGGCTGAACTATAGAACTTCCTGCAAAGAGACATCACGGATGACAAAGGTTTACATGCAGTCAAGGGGAAAATGGTCAATTAATGAAAGGCATTCCTCTAGTGCTGCTAAAGGCAGAGGAATTGTATCTGCCTCAGTAACAGGAGCTGAAAAGGTTTTAAGATATTATAGAATATTAGCATCTTGCAGTCTTGCTTTGCTCTTGCTTTCCTTCCCTTTGCTTTCAGCTCCTGTTAGAGATGACTTATAAAGACTGGTGGACAGTTTTGTGACTTTTTATGGTGCTCTTCTAAATTTAGTATTTAATATCATTTACGATTTTTATTCAATACAAATATTTTTTGACGCTTAAAGTGTTTATATTTGGAAAGTAAAAGATGAATTCTTAACAAAATGCTTAAACTTATAAATCAGAGTGTTGCTAACTGGTTTTTGTTCATCTTTTGGAATAAAGTATCAGTTTCGCATGCTGATATTGTCCATATATTCACAAGATATTTTAATTTCAGGAACACATCATTTTTGTACCATAATCAGGATTAGGCCAGGAATTTCCCAGAACTATGTTTAACAATGTTAAGAATGTGAAATAAAGCTATCCTGGATGCAGATAAGGTATAAATGAATTGCAAGAACTGCTTGTTCTAATGTGCACGTTGTCTCATTGCAGAATAACTCCAAGAAGTGCGCTGTTCAGAGAGGGCTGGGCTGAGGACTCAGTGCTTGGACTGCCATAGGGATTTTTCTTTTTAGTTATGAGTATGTCTGGATGCTGCTAGCCTGAGCATTTAGGGGCTTTGCCTATCTTCAAAGGGTGGAAGCCATGGCTGGCACTTCAATGTGCTTATTGTGGATTTCATAGCTGGACAAGTGAGTTTCATCTTGTTCATTATTTCTAGTCAGATGTGTCCAAATCCAGTGGTTATGACGCTCACACCATAGATAGCTGCAGCCTAATCCTTGCCTCTTAGCAAGAATTGGCTGAGTTGAACATTGAGGGTTGCAATTTTCAGGCTTGGAAGTGTACCGTGGAAATGAAGGTCTCTCTGCAAACTCTCCAGTGAGTCTATCTGTATGGAGAGGGTGACTTTTCAAGAAGGCCAAAGATATATGAAGAAGTCAGAAATTGGCCAGATATCACATGAAGCAGTGGGAAAAGAAATTGAAAGTAGTTTTGCAATTATTCATGCAGATTCATCTGTAGATACCCAAGCAGTAGGTTTCCTCTTTACTCTAACTGGGGTGAAGAAAGAGGAGATCTATGTTTTGGATTCAATGAGGATTGCAGAGATGAGACAGTGGGTGGCTTATTGCTTTAGGTCATACCCTAATATGCAGCCTCTTCTCTTCTAGGGAACCATGAACAACCTCCTGCCTGGGCTGGGCTGAACTACTGCTGGGGCACATGAAATTCTTCAGGAGCAGAGTTTACTGTGCTGGCACCCCGAGAATGAGTGCAGGCCCTTCAGACCTTCCCTTCTTGGTAAATCTAGCCTAGTCTGCATATGACAAATTGAGAAAGTAGAGCAAGCAGTGATGGACAATACCAATTCAAAAGCCAAGAGAACAGTTTATTTGGAGCAGCCTGATGAAAGCAACACTGAGCATCATCTCTACCACTCTGGCTATACACAGTTGCTTCTTGCTTACACAAAGAGAAAAGAAATGATTCCTTGATTCATTAGGTTTTTCTCAGCCTTTTTTTTCCTCCCAGCTCAGATCTGCTGACAGCAGTGACAAGTTTCCATCTTTCAAAAAATTCAGTATAACTTGAAAACAATGAGACTCAGGGATCAGCACTAATTGTATTAATATTTGCTGGGCAAATTAGCTCTGAAGAGTGGATAATTCATGGGCTCTTTGTCCCCTGTGGTTTAGAGCCCATGAATTCCCACTCTGGAAGCGTCTTGCTGCAGCATTTCTACCTTTTGAGGTCAATGTGATGAGCTGCGTGGGTGTTTTTAGGCATGAATCACATGCAAAAGGCTGATTCTCTTTTCTTTCCTTTGGTTTTTTTCCCTTGACATCCTAGGCAGCTTTTTAAAAAACAGCTCTTCATATTCCCAGGCTTCTTTTTCAACCGAAAAACAACACGAAATTTTATACTCATTAACTCTTCTCTCTCATTCCACAGTGGGTTTAGGCATCACAACAATGTAATGGCTTGTGTTGTTTATGCAGACATTTCCCGTATGGCAAGGTTAAGGTGAAATGACTGTAGCAATACAGGACATACCACATTAGGTGATTTAATAAGTGCACTTTGAAATCCATGCTGCTGCACTTTCTTGCAATTAGCTGAGTGTAGGAAGAGGCAGACAAGCTGAGGTCATTCCCCTGCAATACACCTCAGTGGTAACCTGGACAAGAACTGTTCCTTGCAGAAGTTTTTGTGGCATTGGAGGAGTTGTTCAGTTTCCCCGTGCTCTGGAATGTGTAGAGGTGTTCCTAACATGTGCCATGTGGCTGTCCCAGACATGAGCAGGAGCAGCCTGCTGTCACCCTGGCAGTAATGGCATCATTGCTCTGGATCTAAACATGCCTGCTACAGTTCAAGTGGCTTCCTCTGTGTCGTGGTTGAGCTCCAACAGGCAACTAAGCACCACACAGCCACTTGCTCGCTCCCACCCCAGTGGGATGGGGAAAAGAATCACTATTGTTGGTATCCTCTTTTAGGAATGCAGTTTTTGATTTAAAGCATTCAGTGCCTAGTGTCCCTTCCCTATTGATGAGCTGTCTCAGGGCTTGGAGCGATGCTTGGATAAACCTCCACTGTCATATTAGCTGCTTTTATAGCTGATAACCTTGGGGCACTTTCAAAGTTCATGTCATAAAGTATAGTGCATCAGCACGAGGCACCAAATATGCTGTTGCTGGGCAAAGGGTTCTCTTCACTGTAACCTTGGAGGTATTCAGAAACAAAGTAGTTACTGGTGTCAGCTGAGCTTGGGTCGAGATGGGGAGCTTGAGTTTGTGTGTGTCTGTTTGGCTTCCCATTGGAGACAGTGAGCGTTTGGGGGGGACAGGGCCATACACCACAGAGGAAAGGTGAAATTCAAGACTCGCAGAATTCAGATGTCTTCTGGAATGATGTCCCTGATGGTTGTACCTTCTGCCCTCTCAGTGGAAGCAGGCTCAGCCCACCAGAACCAGAGAATAGAGCCATTCGAAGTAATTATCACAGAGCAGTGGAAGAGCTCTACTTTCATTTAGCCCAAGTTGTGACACTGATCTCTCTTACTTTGAACAGATGAATTACAGCATGCTCTGTGGTGTGTCGTGGGATGGCTGCTGGGAAAACCAGGGTGAACCTTTAGCTCTGCTCACAGTCCTTCAGCAAGTGACAGGAGTGGATTATTATGTCTCAATTTGAGTAGGTGAAATACTGAGCACTGCTGACTTCACAAGGATGCTTGGTGCGGAACATCACTGGTTGTTGTGCCTTGGGCCTAAACTTAACCATGTGTTGTGATTTAACCCCAGCTGGCAGTTCAGCCGCACACAGCTACTTACTCATTATCTCTCTCCCTGACCCTCCCGGTGGGATGGGGAGAGAGTCAGAAGAGTAAAAGTGAGATCCTTCATGGGCTGAAACAAATACAGTTTAACAGGTAAAGCAAAAGCCACATACACATGCAAAGGGAAAAAGGAATTCACTCACCACTTCCCATGATCAGGCAGGTATTAAGCCATCCCAAAAAAGCAGGGCTCCATTATGCGTAATGGTTACTTAAGGAAACAAACGCCATCAATCCAAACACCCCCTTCTTGCTGCTTTTTTCCCCAGCTTTCTATGTTGTACATGATCTTACTTTGTCTGGAATATTCCTTGGGTCACCTGGGGTCAGCTGTCCTGGTTGTGTCCTCTCCCAGCTCCTTGTGCATCCTTAGCCTCCTCACTGGTAGGGTGAGGTGAAGAGCAGAAGAAGCCTTGATTCTGCTCAAACACTGCTCAGCAGTAACAAAACATTCCTGAATTATCAACACCGTCTCCAGCACAAATCCAAAACATATCAAAGGTTCTCAGTTCAATTCAAGTTAGTACAGCCTTTGGGATTTTATAGTGGGTAGGTAAAGAGATTAGAGGAATGGAAAGCATAGGCACTTAAAAAAGAGGTATCATCAGGCATCAGATTTTCTTTTGAAAGGTATAAATCTTTGGGCAAATAACCTAACTTCTTTATTAAAGGAACACTGTCAAGCATCATCCTGATATTACATTTAGCTTTTAAATTAAGTGTGTTCTGAGATCTTCATTTGCTGAATGACCTGAGTCTCTTATCTGCAGCACAGTGCAGTAAGTGCTCTGTGAAGAGCTCTGGAGCTGCAGTGCCCTTAGGGTGAAAGGTTTAGCTGCTTTTAAGCTAAGTCACAGTCAACCTTTCTTCCATCCTTCACCTTCTGAAGTGGGTAAGTTATGAAGAAGCTTTTAGTGCTTGTATGTGTAAATACTTACATGTTTGGGCATAGAGACTTACAGTTCTTTATGTAGTTTGGAGCACTATGTAGCTCCATTTCTGTTCCAGGAAAGAGAGATTGTCAGGAAAATGGACCTATTCAGCCTACTGAGTAAGAAATGTTCTAGAGGTGGGATGAAGGCAATAGGTGAGTGGGGGACATGTGTCTTCTTTATACTTTGCAGTTGTCAGACAGAGGAATGGGCCTTTTCAGATATGGCTCTGCAGTGACCATTGTGTACTCGGAGCATGTCTGTGTAAATCAGACCATGCACTGAGTGGCAGAGGGGTGGAAATTAGGTGAAAGCCTCTTGGCATGAGGGTACCCGTAGGCAATTGTGAATCACTGCACAGTGGCTGAGATGTGCTGCTCCATGGCCTGCAGTAAGCATCTGTTAAACAGGCACATTTCTGAAACTGCAATGAATAATGTCACTGTGTATTTTACCTTGTGGGCCTAGGGTATAACCCAGGCTCAGAGCTGCACCCCACTGGGTATGAGAGGTGCGCCATCACACTGGACATGGTACATCACTGGTTGAAGTCAAGCCTGAGGTGTCTCAGCTGGAGTACTGTCACTGTTTTCCTTTTCTGACTGGAGAGTATCAGGATGGAAAAAAGCCTGAATAGGAAACTTTTGGACACCTTCTAACATGCAAGGAACTTAAGCTGCCATCAATCACTAGATATAAATACTTGTGTTTGTTGGGCTACATCTCAGTTCTGACCAGGACAAAGGAAGCATGAGCTGTCCTTGTGTTTCACTACGAACCAAGTTTCTTGGGCCCAGCTTGGCTGTGCAGGCTGTAGCACCGGTGTTTGGCTGAGTGCTTCCACATCAAGACCGTGAAGCTTTCTATAGGATTGTCCTGTACCCTGGGTGCAGAGAAGACCAAAACATGGTACCAATCAGCCACTGCCCTTAGGAGTTCACGCCATCTGTTAAAGACTTACCATGTTACTAAAACAGTGATACCCTGGGTGAAACTGGGTCTCGTGCTATAAGCAATAAATGAATATGAATAGGCAAAGGAGCTTCCATTGCTCACAAGTTATGTTCTTCTGGCTGCAGTTTTGCTCTTTTTTTCCTCACAAGCATCTTGAACCAACACATGTGATGCTGTTTCAATACAGTATGGACAGAAAGAGTTTTAAGCCTCAGTGAGGAGCAAAAGCCCACCCCAGACAAGGAGTGTCAGAAGATACAGAAGTGACCTGAACTGGTGAGTGAACAAATCCAAACCCTAATCTACCTTGGGGACCTGACCACTGACTTCCCAGAGGCTGACAAGAGGGGTCCCAGCAGTCTCTGAGGTGGTGCCCCTAAGGTCCAGTGACAAATCTGTAGGGTTTGTGTTGGGAGGTGAGTGGCTGTGGCATGTACTGGAGTGAGTCAGAGCAGCTTGGCCAAAAAAAGTGCTTCCTGGGAAGGTCTGTATTGTTTCAGGAGTGGTTGCTCTGATTAGGTTGCCCAGAGACGCTGTGGAGTCTCCTTCCTTGGAGATAATTGAGAGCCATCTGGACATAATCTTGAGCTCTAGGTGACCCTGCTTGAGCAGGGAGGTTAGACTAGACGATCTCCAGTAATCCCTTCCAACCCCAGCCATTCTGTGATTATTTAGTGCCTTGGGAATAGTCCTCCAGGAGCTGACCCTGTCTTGGCTCAATCAGAGTTGGTGGTGTGCTAGGCAAAAGCACAGGGAGGCTTCTAAGGCTGCTCTGTCCTGCTGCGCTTCCTAGCATCCACTTTACTTAATAGACTGCTAAAAATAATTTGTTTACTCCAGCTTCTGCATCCAGGAGTGTAGCTCTTCTTGTAAATTTTACTTACCTGGCTTGTTACCCTGTTATGGTACTTATGTTAGGGTAAGGCAATGGAAAATTGCCTTGAGTTCTCCTGATTTAATTTCTCCTCCCTCTGCCTCCTCTCTGCATTTGTTTGTGTAGAGCACTGGGAAAACTCTAATGAAAGTAATGGAGACACAGCAGGGAAAATAAAACCTTTTGGGGGAGGTGAAGGAAGATTTGAAAGAGTCATCTAAAAATCTCTGTAGGAAAGAGTTACATCAGGCAGTGCAGTGAGGAGATGTGTAAACAGCAGAAGCTCTGAAGCAATGTTGCTTTTTCTTTGTGTAATGACAGATGAGTCTTAGAAGAGCTAAGGATCACTTGCTCCATTGGGAATGGTCAATACAGACCCTGTGGCACCACTTCTGTGCCAGATAGCAGCTTGCACAGTGCTGGGAAAAGCATGCAAGCAGTAGGTGGGTGTTGTGTCCCCTGTTTTCCCCAAGTGAATTAAGTCTTCTTCCCATGGGTGTTTAGCTGCTGTGAGCAATTGGAACCTTTCCTCTCAGCTGAGGGAAGGCTATGGCATGGCTTTGCTCCCCACATTGCACTGATTTGCATAGTCAAGCTGGGATGTGAATTCCCTTTGCTCCAAGATGCCCACGTGCATGTTTGGACTCACAGGTACTTGCTGTCGAAGAACTCATGACTCATCTTTGCCCATGTTCTGGTTTGCTGTTTGGGGCCATCTGTGGACACTCCAGCTAGAGCACCAAAAGGTGAGTTTGTTTTCCAGATAAGCCTTCAGAAGAAGCAGTCACTGGAGTTTGCTTCCATCAATAAAAGGCTTCAGAAGGAAGGAAGCAGGCCTAAAGCATATAGTTCTCACAGCACATTTGGATGCACCCTTGTGCTGTGCTCCAGTGAACTGTGCTCCCCACACTGTTACCTGAGGAGTCCCACATTAGCAACATGCAGTATCATCTCTGCTCTTCAGAATGGGATTAGGAGAATGCCACAGCTAAAACAATGCAACACCTGGTTAATTTAAGACACAGCAGGAGAATTCCAGCTCAAAGCATATAAAAGGACAGCCCACATGGCTCCTCATTGCCTGCTTTTCACCCAGGTCCTTGTTGGGGAAGATCCAACTTGTGTGCTGCCAGTGCTGAGAGGCAGGAGTCGACAGTCACATTCATCTCCCAGCTGCATCACTCCTCTTCTTTCAGCGCATCACAGCTGGGGAAGGAAATGTCC
>JANRGW010039587.1:0-10170 GCA_024733675.1 Psilopsiagon aymara | reverse complement strand
TTCTCTGGGCACCCTGTGCCAGCGCTCAGCACCCTCACAGGGAAGAGCTTCTGCCCAAGAGCTCATCTCAGTCTCCATTCTGGCAGTTAAAGCCATTCCCCTGTCCTGTCCCTGCAGGACCCTGTGCAGAGCCCCTCTCCAGATTGTAACAATATATTAATGAATACAAGAATGAAATACTCTAACAACCCTCTCCGGGTTATCGATGGTCTGTGCTCTGTTGGCTGGTTTTGTGTAGCCAGCGTTACCGTGTTCCTGCTTTAGGTAACATTAAATAGGTGTTCCAGGCAGTAAGCACCTTTCCTATTTACCTTCTCCCAAAACAAGATGTAGCTCTGCAAGAAGACCTTTAAAATACGTGGAGCACTCCTGAGAGCGGGTGTATGTGTGGAGTCTGTGTGTGCAGATGCAGGAGCCCCAGGAGCTGCGTGGCTATCTGGGAGCACTGATCCCAGCAAGGCAAACAGAAACGTGCTTCGAGTCCACGTGACTCATTCTGGTTTGAGTCCTTCAAGCTCTTTCCAGTGTTGCTTCAGATTCCTGAGAAGCAGCAAGCAGGATGTGAACTGAGGGAGAGGTTCTGATCGCCCCATCCTGTGCACAGCAGCAGCTCGAGAGCTCGCAGCAATGGGGACAGAGCAGATCCAGTTGATTCTGGTGAGGCTGAACCAGAGATGTTGCGCGTTACTCAGAGTCCCATTGCAGCACCGGGACTTGTCCCCCACAGGGGAGGATTCAGTTCATCTCAGAGACGGTGCCACTGAATCACGACAGCCTTCACGCTGGCATAGGCAGGGACGTGATTTTGGGTGTACATGGAGTAATTCTGCTCAGAATCCATCCCAAAGCTGTTTGCCAGCCCTAATTACACTGACTTCATAGCTGATGCGCTTGCACAGTCAGCTACTCCCCCCTCCCTTCTCCCAGCCGGGTGAAGTCACCTCATCCCGAAGGCAGCAGAGATTTCTCCACTGAGGTTTCTGTAAGGTCACTCTCTTTGCAGACCAGACACCACAGCCTGAAAGAAGGGACCTACCCCAGTGAGTGCTGGTATCAACAACCTAGGTATAAATGGGAATTGCAGAGTGGCTGCCCCTTGGGCACCTCGCCTGCTAATTTGCACTTAGATAGGTGCCTTTCTCTGAGCAATTTATTAATTAAGGCTTGCAGCCCACCTCTAAGGCAAAGAAGTTATTACTGCCCTCATTTTACCGCAGCAACTGAAAGAAGTGGTTTGCCCAAGGCCACAAATCTAATCAGTGGCAGGAGCAGGAATGAGTGAGCTCTTCCAGTCTCCTGTGGTACTCACTGTGCCCTGTTGCCTACCTGGAACCAAATTAATGGCTTTCCGAAAAGTTAATGTTTTTGTTAACGTGAGGCAAATGAAGATGGAGCACCCAAAAGCAGCCGTGCAGAATGAGAGCTCACCCGGGGTCCTGCAGTAGCACAGGGGTGAAATCTCGTGTTGAACCACCAAACCATCCTCCCATAAATTACGGACCTCTTCTTGTCTGTAAATTTAGCGGGAGGGTTCAAGCATAAATTTCAAAGAAGCTTTTATTGTAACCAATGCATCAATATAATTAAACCCAAACACAATTCTTTTGCTTTCTTAGGCTGGAGAGAACCCTGTGCCCTTGGAGAAAATTGTTTCCCCTTTTCCTACAGGGAATCCAGAGCCTGAGCAGCAGCTGTGAAGAGTGGAGAGAAAGAAAGAAGTGGAAGATGTTGGAAGTGCTTTGGGCATCGTGAAGAAGGATTTGCACAGAAGGAGCTGTTCAAGGGCCCAGCAGCAAACCAGAGACACATACATGCTTATATATAGAAGAATGTAAACCCTCCTGTATGCATACGTTAAGACGTGCATGCCTTGTTGAGAACGTAAGCAACATTCCTTGTAGATGATGGTGGTCTGAGCACTCGTGCTCCTGCAGTCTGAGTCAAAAGATTAGTGATGTCCTTGCTGTAACACTGGCATTTTCTCCACTGCACCTTGTTTGTGGCAGCATAAACGTTCCTTTCGATGCAGTGGGGTGGAAAATACATCCAGAGTTAAGTACAACCTTGAGAGACCAAGCTTGCTGCAGGACGGGCACAGCCTCGCCGTGGGGCGGGCACGGGTGCTTGGCAGCTTGGACGACAGACAGTCTGTGTGTGTATATATTCAGTGCTATAGCACTAGGTGAGATAAGCTGTTCTTCTGACTTTAGTTTCTCTGGTGCTACATTTCATATTTGTCTGGGGCTAAACTGCCTCTCTGTGGTGCTACAGTTTCCCTGAGAGGATGTTCTGAAACATGGGACAAGGAAAAATCTATTTTGGTTATTGATATTTATACACAAGATAGCAAAAAAATACTACTTGTTGAGAAGGTGCTATTACTTTTTCTTTCTTTCAATCTCTGCATAAATTAAGACAACAGAATCTAGCCCAGAACTTTATAAAACTCATTTTCTTTGGGGCAGTTCTTTTTCTTTGGATGGTTGGGAGCTTGGGAAGCAGCCTTTGCTGGGGTGGCAGTGACACACCACCTCTTTCCACTGCAGTGGACGTGTCCAAGTCTGCTGGTGCACAATCTCCTACAGCTCCAGAGCTGGGTGTCCTCCTGGATGGTGATTTAAGCCTCAAATCCCATGAACCAGGGAAGAGAACTGCATCTAGATGAACCAATAAACTGGGGGATAACAGGAGAACCTGTCCTTAGAAAGCAAAGGGCTTTTTTCAGTCTAGTACAGAGCACTTTTTTCTTGCAGCCACAACTACCTGTCAGATGTAGGGTACCTTCCAGATGCTATTGACAGTGATCACTCTGGGCAGGGTTTTAGAAACATTTCTCCCCGTTTCAGATATTCACAAAATTGACCATCGCGTGCCTGGGAGGGGGTGAGCTTTCAAAGGCATAAAAGAATGTCAGGAACCTGATTTCCAAAGGAAGTTTGGCTCTCTGTCTTTTAAAACCCCTGACCCTCACCCAAGGAACGAGGCAAGCCAAACCTCGTGCTCTTCGCTACTGCAGGAGAAATGTTTCTAAGCAATCTAAAAGCTCAACTCTCCCTTTACCAACTATTCTTCGATGTGTTTTGGGCCCCTGCACACATCTTCATGGGTATTATTGATCCCAGTCAATTCTCAAACAGCAGAAAGGGCTATGCTGAAAGAGCAGATTGTTCCTAATGAGTAACCTTGGCCTACTTTAGATTATGTGCAGCGTTGGGAGGGATCGTGTAGCTACGTGTAGTTTGTCTATTGATAGAGTTTCGATGGTCTCACAACCACGGGGACCCACAAAACATATTCCTACCACTTGGGGCCTGATGCTCAGTAATGCTCAGCACCCTGTCCCCTTCCTGGCTCAGCCTCCTGCTGAGACAAGTAAGAATTTTTCTAGCAAAAGGAGGAGCCTCAGCTGATTTCAGCAGTGTTGCAGGTGCTGGATCAGGCGTAGTCTTAAAAATAGAACTCAGCAGATCACTTGAACGAGGGAGTGGAATTGTGTGTACGGTGTTGCACAGTCAGATTGGAACAGGACTTGGGGAGGACAGGATGGGGAACTGCTCTACAGGACATGCAGCCTGCAGGAGGCCTTCCCTCCCCTACACCATTCTCCCTCCCCATGTGTGTACCCCGCGTACCCAGAGGCAGCTTTGTGCCATCCCATCTGGCACAGGATCTGGCTTCCATTTCTCAGTGCCAGACAGAGGCCTCTCCCACATACTCCTCACCTTTAACAACCATTCGCTCCCGAGTTCTGAAGGTTTAATAAACTTCTCACCTGGAATATGTGTTATTCCATTTGCTCTTCCACCTCTGGGCATGCAGGATGTGCTGCTGCTGGGTCTGCTGCCGGGGTCCGCAGCCAGGGCACTTCCTGAGGCATTTTCCCCAGAGAGATTCCCCTGAAAGAGCACAGAGAAGGAAGAGGAAAGGAAGTTCTGTCCTTACTGTGAGTCCCCACCTTGGGAAAGACCCTTATATCAGTGACCAACCACAGTAGCAAAGTGATGGGCTCATCTCCCTCCATCCCGACCCTCTGTGGACAGGCTTTGTGGTAAAACCCCCAAGCCTCAGTGCTCCCAGGGATCAGTGTCCTCCTTGGTGCTTCCTAATAGTCATCAAAGCCATTAGGAGACACGCGCTGCCCATTGCTACTCTTATGAAACAACCAAACCTATGGTGCTTCCCAAGTGAAAACACGAGCGGGTCCAGTACCCCAAGTCCTGCTTTAATCTTGATTTGCTTCACTTTTGTCTTTCTAAATGGGATGTTTGGTGTGAACCACGGGTTAAGGTTTGGAGACTTTCATCTCTTAGTGGCTGGGTCAAGCGAGCTTTGCTACAGAAGCAGCTTACCGGCACTTCACAGCCAGCATTCACTGTACATAAACGGCATTATTTACTGAGGGTACGTGTTTGTCAGAGCCTTACACTTCCTGCTATAATTGCTATTCTTGAATGCCTCCATTTGTTGACAGGGGGTGTTTATCCTTTTTTAAATCCTTGCTTGACCCCTGGTTGATGTTTGTACTGCAAAAGCAAGCATGCTGTGTGCTTCCCCAGCGCTGTTCTGACTGTACTGCAGCAGCTCTGTGTGATGGTGGTTTCTGGACCGCACTCATGGGTAGGAAACCAGCACAGTTCCTCGCTCGTGCTCCTCTGCTTTCTCCCTCAAGGCAGCCAAGAAGTCATTGATTGTGATGAGCTCTGCAGTTGTGCCTCTGTAAAGAAGGGGAGTGCTCTCTAAATGAGAAAAGACCTCATCTTAGGTTTCAGCAGCCGGTGCGTTGAAGGCCGAGGAGGAGGCTATGAGATCATAGTCTGTACACACCACCACATAATGTGGCTGTGAGGAAAGTCTTGATTAATTTTTAAAGCTGCGCTGCTCCAGGACAGCTCCCAGCACACGCTGGGCCTGCGCACCGGAGTAACAAAGCTGCTGTGGGCTGCGAAGCTCCTCTCGCCCAGCCTGCTGTTAAAACAAGGCCTTTAGCCAAATTAATCCAAGGTTGCACCCAGGACAGGATGAGGCCCATTAATGCCACATTCCTTCCTCTTCTTTCTTAGGATTATTTTCAATAGCTAAAAAAATATGGAATGGGACCAAGCCTCCCGTCATACACTGCCATGTGCCCAGGAGAGGCATCACCTAATGAAAGCATGCAGCAAATCACCCAAACCAGTGAGTTGTCAGTGGTGAGGAGTGAGAAGCCCATCACGCCTCTGGTTCAGGCAGACAGAAGTGACCCTGATTCAGCTAAGCCCCATACTAAAGCAGTTTCTTTAAATCAGAAACACCCGTTAAATCAGTTTAATCTGATTTGGGAATTTGCTCTGTTTCTGTAACATGCTAAAAGGATGAGAGACTTAAATCCATTGCAGAAGCAGAAGCAGCTCCTTTGAAGGAAATGGATTACAAACTGTTTTGGTCAACCTGAGGCGGTTTTGACGTGCACAGGAGCTGTGGGATCAGGCACTTTCCCCTGCTGCCTTGTAAGGTGAAACTGGTGGAATGCTGTTTGGTCCTGCAGGCTGAGCAAGCAGAGGAGAATCCCACAGGTGACAGGGGAATGGCAAATGGGGAAGCCCAACTGAAGGACATCTTTCCCTTCTGCACAACTGCACTGCCATGTACACAGTGGGGAGGACAGAATAAGTACATCTACCTTAACTTTCAGTGTGGTTTAAAACATCTGTGATCTTGACAGACGTCAAAGATGCACGCAACAAACTACCCGTGGCTCCACATTCAATCCCAGACCCATGGGTTTTGTCCGTCAAACCCTGGCTATATTCTACCTCCACACAGGTGACCAGGATCTTCACACCTTCCCTTAGAGCAGATTTGAGTTCTCTGAAGACACTGGGGTGTCCGCTGCTCAGCATGGAGGAGAGGAGTCCTCGTATGCCGCTCCTGCCTTGGCCTTTTGTTTCTGCCCTGGTCTGAAGGTGCAGCCCTTTCACTTTTTCAGGTGTATATCCCTGTTCCCAGCAGGAGACACTTTGGTGCTTCTTCCCTCTGCCAATCCCACTGGCTTGAATCCCTCTCTGTCTGCGTAACATGGCTCTCAGTCAGCACATACCCCAGTGCACTCCCTCGCTTGGCCCTTCCAAACCACAGCTCTGCCTGTGGCAGTGGGACTGTTCCAGGCAAAGCTGCAGGATTTCCACTCCCCATCTGCAAAAGAAAGCTATAAAACACAAAACAAACACAAAACAATTGATTCCCCCCCCCCCATGATATTTCTTCTAATCCAGGAGTGAATTTTGATGTTATTCCCATCAGAGTCCTTCAGAGTTCACCCTGCTCAACACTTGAGGAATTTAACAGGGTTTTTAATATTTACAGAAAGTGACTTTGGAGCTTGATAAATATTCACTGAAAGCATCTGGGTGTTGAACTGCAGTTATGAGTTACAGTTATTAGCTTCAGGTGCCACCCAAGTAGAGAGCAAGGCCAACTGCAGTGGGATTTGGTTTTCATGGGTATCCCCATTTCCCACCCATGTGAAGTCCAAACTTTATCACAACGTGTTCCCCTCACCTCTGGTCCAGGGGATGTTGGCAGAGTCTGCAGCCTGCAGCCAGGCTCCAGGAGGTGAAGTGCAGTGAGCACACAATGCCTTGAGCATGGCTGGTTTGGATTTAAACCCTGGCAGAGGCACTGTGCACGTTTCCACCCTTACCAAAGCAAGAGCAAAGCGAAGCTCACTGCTGAGCCCAGTTCAGGAAGGCTCCTCTTTGTGATTGGATGGGGCTTCTCTCTTTTGTAAAAGGAATTTCTTATGCTGAGACTCTTTGTACATATTTATAATGACTTTATTAAAAAAAAACAAAACAAAAATGACTGTTCAATGGTGAAAAAGGCTCCGGGTTTTCATTTCCTCTCTGAAATTGGAGAGAAGAATTTCTTTCCACAGCCATGGTTCCACTGTGGTTTCTCATCAGCAGTCGCTGGAGCTGAAGCTTCCCCTGTATGTTCTGTGGTCCAAACATCCTGTTTGAGGGTGGAAGCATCCTGCCTTCCAAAGCCACCACATAACACGCCAGGAGCAGCACGGGCTGCTTCCTCCCCAGAACAGGGCCTGGAGGGGGTTGTTACAATTTCACAGCTCTATAATAGTGGTCTGTGAAAAATTCCTCATTTGCAGGAATTAAGGTGATCTTTGTGATGCTTCCTGTGGAATAAACATCCACCATATAAAATTTCACCACCTATTTAGCACTAATTCACCTTAATTCAGTTTAGAGCAGTGGAGCATTGAGTGGCCCAGCACCCGAACCTGGTCAGAGGGAGGCACCTCCTGGACCGAAGGTCTCCCATAGGGTCGTAGTGCTGCATCTTGTCACTGAGGTATCTGAATAGCAACTCTGCTGCCAACTGGCAAAGAACATTGAATAACATAAGAAAAAAGACTGTAAGAATGCAAAACCTGTTCCTCACCGTCCCTTTGATGGCCTTCATTATCACCAAAGGAAAACAAAAACCACTGGAAATGGGATCAACCGCTATCTGTCGTGTTAGGCTCGCACCGACCTTTCCATACACTCCTCCACATACATCTTCCAGGAGCACGTAGGAGAAAGATCAGAGTTAGAAGTGGCTTTCCAAACACTTTCAGGGCACGTATCACCAACCCTGCAACAAATGGCATTGCCCTGCAAGCTGGTGCTCAAACCTTTGTATATCCCGTGCTACAGAACCAGTTGTTTTCCCAGAGACTGAACCTCACTACCACACTATCATATGCAACGTTTCTGTGCCCTTCCTTCCTTCCTGAAATCGTTTTCCCATCCCCAAAAAGGGTATTCCCATTGGAGATGGCCACTGGATTCCTTGGCTTGATTCCCCACTTTCATGGGATCCATTTGACAACAATCAACTCACTTTGTTTTGTCAAGCGAAGCCTTTCCTCCTCTACTTCCCTGTACCTCTGAAGCCAGACCTCTCCTGTTTCTCCTCTGGCTCTACTGAACTACTCCCAAAGAAATGCTGATTCCTAATCCTGTTACCATTAGCTCCTGCTTGCTTTATTTCCCCCCTGGGGAGATTCCCAGCAGGAGGGGAAGGCAGCAGCCGGTACATACACAGAGGCTCATTTCCTCCAGGTACAGCTCTTCCCCGATGACCCACTCAAATGGATTGTAACCTTACAGCCATTCCCATAGCAATCAGCAGGGAAGATGCCACAGTTGCCTAATGAGGAGCTTTCTCTGGGCATGCAGCACAAAGCAGAGGTTGTTTGGTGAATGAGAAAGCTCCATCCCACAAACAACTCCATTTGTGTGGAGATGCCACTGCAGCAGCCTCAGCAGAGATGGGAACTGCGGGGACATGAAGGGCGGTCACTCTCCTGTTAACAGCATAAGCTATCTCCTCACATTGCTCTTCCTTGCCATCCACAGGTGGATTATCCAGCTGTGTTTAAACCAGGCTGGCTCCTGAAGCTGCTGTGTAACTCTGCTCTCATGGCGCAGGCAGCCTCAGGAAACTCAGCCTCCTTCATGCCCCAGTCCATGGGTACCACTGGTGCTGTACAGGCTCACGTTTCCTGGGTTTGGACCCAGGAAGGCCCTGGATGAAGCCACTGAGCCCTCCTCAGGGGCTGCACTGAGAAGCACATTGCAGAGGGATCTGGATCTGTGAGATGCTCTGGGTTAGGACCCTGACTTTTCACCTGACAAATCAAGCTCGACTTTGACCTCTCTGTGCCTCCCACTGTTCTCCACATATGCTAAGAAATCAGAAAGTCTGATCACGAAAAGTAAAGAGGAAAAATACTCCAAGTGTCATTTCCAGCGTCACTGGATGGCCTTTCCCAAGTTCCTTGAGATTTCCAACCCATGCCATTTGTGGAATCAATTCCAAAACACAGCTGCTGGGAAACGATGTTTCTCCAGCTCCAAATCAGGTTGGGGCAGGAGGTTCTGAAGAAATCTGGAGGAGTTCTCAAGGGAAGTTAAGAGCAACAGCATAACTCTATGAGGTTAAAGATTCAGGGATGCTAGAGCCCATTAATGTGAACAATCTCACAGTGGTTTGAGCCAGAGGACAGCTTTTTCCCAGTGTATCAGTTACACACATGCAATTCACAGTACTCTTGCCTTACACATGCAATATCTAGCTATACTAGAAGGAGAGAAATAAAGGAAACATCCCAGGCAGTTTACAACCGCTTAAATTCAAGACAAAATCTTGGCTGCAGCTTAGCCATGGAGCTTGCCATAACATAAACCACCTCTTCCTTGCCTCCAAGGATGAAGTTTCTGGATAGTAACAGTTGTTCTGTGGCTCCTGGAGAAACAGAGCTGGAAGAAAGACTAAGATAAATCCATGAGCTACTAAACAGGGGCCTTGGCATCACCAGATTTTCCAGCTTTGTCTTCTCTCCACACGTTATTCCATATGTATTGGTTTTAATACACCTGGAAATGAGCAGAGGTAGTGCCATCCTTCCAGCAACGCAGGGTTTCAACCGTGACAGAGCGACAAAGAGGACAGGTCTTCTCCCGGTCAAACCAGAGGCAGAGGCATTCCTCACAGAACACATGCTGTGGAGACACGAGGGCGCCGTCAGGATGAGGCCAGGAGGTCCAGTCTTGTCACACTCAATAGGGCAGCATTGGGATCAAGGAATGACTCAGGTTCAAGCGGACACTGGAGCTGCTTAGCAGCACTCACATGATAAGAAATATAAATCCCAGCATTACTACTATCTCAGTTGGCCAGAGCTAGTGATGCATTTACTGTTTCTTACTACAGCAGTAGAAAGAAACATTAAAAAGGCAAACATTAAAACCACATCAGGGCTAACAAAGTGCTTGAGAGGGTTTTCTTTACCATTTTTCCATCCCCGATCCCCTGTCTGTACTTAGCTCAAACAACCCCTTCCCTCCCCCCTACTCATTGCATTTGCTTTTTTGTACTCACACAGAATCATAGGAAAGTTTGGGTTGAAAGGGCCTTAAGCTCATCCAGTTCCAACCCTGCGCCATGGGCAGGGACGCCTCACATTAGGCCATGTCACCCAAGGCTCTGTCCAACCTGGCCTTGAACGCTGCCAGGGATGGCATATGAATGTCATATGAATGTCATATGGCGTATGAAGATAGGATGAGAAAGTTGGGGCTGTTCAGCCTGGAGAAGAGAAGGCTGCGTGGAGACCTCAGAGCAGCT
>JANRGW010039583.1:0-13563 GCA_024733675.1 Psilopsiagon aymara | reverse complement strand
TGTCCTCTCACTACAGTCCCTAATGAAGAGTCCCTCCCCAGCATCCCTGTAGGCCCCCTTCAGGTATTGGAAGGCTGCTGTGAGGTCTCCATGCAGCCTTCTCTTCTCCAGGCTGAACAGCCCCAACTTTCTCATGATCTTAAGGTCCTTTCCAACTCTAACTATTCTATGATTCTATGAATCTATGATTTCAACCCTCAGGCTTAGTCATTGTTTTTTCTACCAGACATTTCAATTTTTCCTTCTACTGATGATGCCCCCTTATTATCTTTGCATTTCATAAGCATTCTCCTAATGTTTCTGCTGTTGTGGTTAATGAAAGTACTACATATGATGAAACCCCAGACTGATGGTATCTATAAAAGGTTTGTAATTTTCGAGGTTTCTGTTCTGGCATTGCTATCTCCCCACTAGCCAGCTCCCAACAGATCTTTCATCTTTTATAGTCATCCTATCTTTTAAACTATAACTAAAATTTCTCAGCCTGCATTTTCTAATGCCTATTGTAATTCCTTGTTCAGGGGGAAAAAATCTTGAATTTGGTTTATTATTTATTATTATTTTTATAAATTTACATACTTGTTTATACATTATTATTAAAATGATAAATTAAACCTTTCCACAATATCTGAGTTTCCTCTTCAGTGACATGCCGTGACATTTTCTTTCATTTCTTCTGTGACATTCATGGCATTTTAAACCCCTTCTCTCTCTGAAGGGGTTTAAAAGTTGGTGTCTCAGAGGAATGTTGTATAGGTCTCTATGTACAATAGAATAGGCTTTTAGATGCAATGGTATTAAGCTCCTTCCTGGACCTAATGTTGTGACTAAAGTGTACTATGGCAAACAGACAGGGGAGTGCTTTGACCCAAAATAGTGGCTTAGAGGCATGGTCTCTAAGTTTAGAGAAATCATCTAGGGTTTTTTCATGTTCAGCAGAATACAGTGATTTCCTGTTACCTGTTTTAGGGACTTACCTGGCAGGTTGATGGAATTTGAAGGGATTCTGAGATTCCTTCCAAGGCAGAAAATGTGAAAATAAGGATTAAAACTCACTGAACCGCAAGCTTCATTTTGTCCCCTCTCCCTTTTGTAAACTATGCATACATTTTCTGCATTTAGAGTGCAGACACAGGTGAATTTTGAAAGCTTTTGTCTGCAATTCTTTACATTCTGCACGGGGGAGGGGGTGCGAAGGAGGATAAAAAAATCATTAAACCCGGGGTAGTCGATGCTTTGTGACTTTGTGTTTTTTCTCTGAAAGCATTTAGAGTGCAGTCAAAATGGGGCTATTTGTGCTCATTTTGGAGCTCCATCAAGTCAGGGGAGAAATAATAAGGTATGGAAGTTCTCATGAGGACAAATGCAGTGTTAGCTTTATGCTTCTTCAGCTTCTGTTATGATCTGAATAACTTAGCTCTGTTCCTTCTGGTGTCTTTCTGGTGTTTTTAGGCTACAGGTTGGTCTATCCAGCTGGTTGAAGCAAATCAAGGAAGCAGTGAAAGCACAATTGCTTTTTGCAATGCAGTGGAGAAGTAAGTAATGAAAAAACCCTGCTTATTGTGTGTGTCTGAGGTGGAGCTAATTTTCCTCCTAACAGCCCTCGTAGTACTGTGATTTGTACAGGTGTATTGTATAGCTGGAAAGGTGTTGATGCTGCACCGGTGTTTTGGCTACTGCTGAGCCTTGCAGCAGAGCATCAATGCTTTCTTTCCAGCAATTCCCCTTCAGCAGTAGTCTGAGGATGGGTGAGATCTTGGGAGGGGACAGGGCCAGCACTGCTGGCTCAAACTGACCACAGGGATATTCCAAACTATATGATGTCTGCTCAGCAATAAAAGCTAAGAGGATGGAGGTAGAGGGTGCCAGGGTAAGTTGCTATTATGAAGATTTTCTTCTGGAACAACTGCTGCATGTACTGAAGCCCTACTTTGCAGAAAGTGGGCTGAACATAGAATCATAGAAGAGTTAAGGTTGGAAAGGACCTTAATATCATCTAGTTGCAACCCCCCTGCCATAGGCAGGGACACCACACACTAAACCATGTCACCCAACATCCCCTGCTGCTGAGAAGTAGAGAATAAATCTTTTGTTTTTTTTTTTGTTTTTTTTTGCCTCTATGCAAGGTTTTTGCTTTTTTTTTTTTTTTTTTTTTTTGGTCTTATTCTCCCTCTCCCCTTTTCTTCATCCTCTTGAGGAGTAGAATGGGAGTGTCTTGGTGGGCACCTGGTGTCCAACCAAGATCAACTCACAATACCCTGCATTCTGGAACAGAGCCATAATTCTAGTATCTACTTAAATATTAAATGCTCCTATTTTTGTTTTAAAAATTAAAATTCACAAGATAATGTTACTTCCAAAAAATATTTTCTCCCTTACCTGTTCCTTTTATCAGTGATAAGTACACTTAACTCTTCAGTGTTGATGGTTTACAGTGTGTGAACTTAAATCACTTAAATTGAACTTAAATAACTTAAGTTCAATTTCCTGCCATTGTCTTGGGCAATATTAGTGCTTGTATAGCTCAGAGCAGAAAAAGAGAGTTGGAGGGACTGACTGACAGGGAACAGAATTACTACATGCTGTCATGATGACAAATCAGACTTAACAAGGGATAGAAACTCCTTTAATTATTGCTTACCAGTACAGGTAGTAGCATAGCTTAATGGGATAGAACTTTTTTTTACTTAATCTTCCTTTTAAAAAGAAATTGTGTTGAAATCCAAGAACACTTAAACATGCAGATTTTTAGACCATCTGTGCAGATTCCTTTTCCTTTGTAGAAAGGAATCTCTGGTCGCACTATGAAGTTGTTAGCACAAACGCGTATGTTTTACCCCAGAAAAGTGTTTGGGAAGTGGAATGCTGTTCTTTGGGGTTTTTTTTACTTACTTTATTTACATATTTCTCAACTGAACTTTACTGAATTGGCTGTATTCAAGGTTGGCCAAGCCTGTTTCTCTTAAAAGGAGGGGAAAAAAAAAAAAAAAAAAATCAAGTTTGATGTTGCCCTGAAATTAATAGTGAATCTATTATGCATTCATATGGAGTGGATGGATGGTCAGTTTCAAAACATACTTATTCACATACATCTCAATTTCCTTTTTTTCCCACATTTCATCAGTCTGAACCCCTACCCAATTCTACTAACATCAGATGCATGAAGGCGCATTCCGCATAATGGGCTTTCTTCTTAGATATTCACCTTTTAAATGTTCAAATATGATACATTTAGCTTTTCACTCTGATTATAAGAAAAGATTAATAGAATTAAGTCATTCCTGTTTTGCAGTGACTAATTTAATGAGTATCACTAGCAAATGTTTCTAAACGGAAAGTAAGAGCAAGTTTTGCTTCTGTCACATAAATGTGAGAACATTCTCAGGACAAAATGTCACAGCAAGCAGAAGACAGCAAAAGTCATACATTTGAAAATAACATATTCAGTCTTGCCAAATGAGCATCCTTTGAGTCACAAAGAATATCAATAACTGCCTGTTGCATATCGGAGGTGAGATGTATATTTCAAACTCTGTTGTGCAGACTTGCCCCTCCAGCATTTGGATCAGATAGAAACCTATCATGTGTCTGTAGGTAATATTAATACAGGTAGGAATCGATAATTGAAACATTTCATTGTACACAGCTCTAAAGCAGTTTTCCAAATGCCTTTATCAGGTTACTTCTGCAACTACGGGCATAGCCTGTAGTGAACGTTCTTCCATAGGTAGCTTTTAAAGTGAACAGAAGATGCCAAGTTTGTAGCCTTAGGGTTCAATGCTGCAAAATGCAGTTTCCTCCACCTCCTACTGACTCCAGGGATGTTCTCTGCACTCCAGAGAAATTATGAAATGCTATGAAGTAACAAATCTCTCTAAATGTTAGTACTTTCTTCTGACACTGAGTTGTTGCGGCACAGAAAGGAAGTAGCACAAGATTTTCTTCATGAAATACTTGCGTAGAGTTTCAGTTATGCCTTGAAAGACCTAACCTGTCAGAATTTCGTAATGGGCATGTTTCACTCGCCTGCTCAGGTTAGGCGCCCTTTAATAATTCGAAAACAATAGATGGCCAAAATGAGCAACGCTTTCTGGAACTGAATGCATCTGTGTTTGAAATGCATAAAAAGCAAATTTATTTATGCGCATTATTCTAAAATACAGTGTGGGGCTAGGGAAGGAGATGAGTTTTGCTTAGTTTTGCAATGATTGCCAGAAAATTCAGGATGTGGTTCAGGATGTGGTTCATGCATGTAGCCCATTAATCTGATGCTTGAGAAATAGTAGCGAAGTTTCCAGTCTTATTCAGTCCTTGGCCTTCTTACAGCAACAGGTTACAAGAGTGAATTTTGTGATAAGGGAAAGCTTTATGTGTATCTTTCTCGCAAAGAAAATAGACTGACAACGACTACATAGGTCACCAAAGCAGCCTCTGTAATATAATGGTTTTTTACTGTAAGTATAAATCTATCTCATACTGGAGTTGTTGTCAAGCTTCATTTCCTTCTACCCCACTGAAACATTATGCCCCCTGGCTTTTCATTATAAGAAATGGGCTGCTTCATTGGAATATTAATTTTGGAAGTGTAGGTTTTTTTTCCTTCTTGTGCTATAGAAATATGTGACATAAAACAGTAGTTCATACCGTTGTTTAAGAGAGTTGGGCAGTGGCCCTGAGGCAGGAGGTAACATAGTTGTGAAGAACTTTATGCGAGAGAGCTATGGCTCAAAATGCACTGTAATCAGAGAAGATATAAAGTGCTGCCAACTCAGAAGCTGCAAAATGCTGCTTGAACTAACAAACAAAAAAAGAATGCAGTATGGTTAGTACAGGATGTTTGAGTTAGCTGCTAAAATATTCAGGCCAGTTAGTGAAATGTAAAGCTTCATCTCGACCAATATATACCCGTACCTGCAGCTGTAAAGTGTATTTGCTTAAAAAGCAAGTTTAATCTCAGATGACAGGTGTAACACCTGCAAGCAATGCTCATTAGCAAATGATACCCCAGGAGGAATTAGTTTCTGCAGGTCTTTGGTAAGTGGAAGAAGGAGGGGCAATAGATTTTATAGGTAATGGTATATCAGATGGGCTCAATGAGTGTAATAGTTATTGCTCTCTACAGATGTTTGCACAAATACCCAGGTTCTTAGTAAAGAGGAGCTTAGACTGGATTCTAGAGCACTGTGAAAATAGGGACTTCTTAAGATTTTGCATAGAAAGTGTGTGCCTGTATTCATTTTGACCAGCTGTCCTAGCCTCAGCTGTCTGTGCACATGCTCTTGGTTAGTTTTATGTTAAAACTCTCCAAATATGTATTTGAGCTCCCTTATTTCTGCTGTGCTTAGTGTACACTGAAGTCTGTGTTTAAACTCCTGTTGGCTTCACTGAGGTCAAGCTCAGCGGTGATTCTTTGAAGTTCATGAAGAAGTGATGGTTTTCCCACCTTAGTCGTGCATAGTTATATGAATGCTATCTGATCTGCAGTTATCTCACTAAGTTTGAATTGCTACCATTTTACCCTCCTTTTGCGCAAAATTTTATTCCTGACAGCTTTCTATGTACTGTGTGTTAATGGTGTCTTGTAGAGTTCTTGGTTTCTTCTTAGGAGAGAGCTGAAATGCACACTTATTTAGACATCATTTTGTCACATATCCTTTTCAGAATAAGGAATGCCAGTCCTGCTTTTGACTTGAAGACAAACACCGGGAAAATCTGGAGTGTTGCAACAAAGTTCCCCAGCCATATCCTTGGCAAATCAAAATTCAGAATCAGCATTTGGACAGATTCTTCACCACATCCTCTGCTTCTTACACCACATGGTAAGTGATTGAGGTGTCTGTATCCTTCCGCAATTCAGTTTCATCGAGATGATAAAAAAAATTCATTTGTTATCTGGAAATACACTTGGAGAGCAAGCCTTATGTGAATCTTGAGTACATACTTTGTTAAACATGGTCACTATATTTGCTGTAAAATTGAAGTCCTGTTAAATATCAAACTTTGCTAATATATAGATCCCTACTTTCTTTAATCAGAACTGCGAACAATTCTGAAAGTCTCAAACAGGCCATCATTCAGACTTGGATCCACAAGGAATTTGAGCCTGTGCCTAATTTAAAGTGTAGGAGTAGTCCCTGTGTAGTTGTGGAACTTTTTACGACCTTGACTCTGTTTCTGAAACCAAGACTTAGAGTCTGTAGTTGCTAAGACTCCTCTGCACCCAGAGTTATATACAGGTCAGGGAAAGTACATGCTGGTCAAAATATGGAAAGAGAAATTCCAGCTCTGTGAAAAGAAAATGAGAATAGTTAAAAACTTACAGGGCAAAACTCTGAACAAGCTGTTATGAATTCAGTTTTGACCGTCCTTTGGGGAGGACACTGGGCTTCTGAGGTCTTTCCAGCCTTCTGTCACTAGTGACTGTGGGAAGGTGCCACTGCTCCTGTGCATTACGTATTGTGCTGAATGGGAGAACCTTTGATTTCAGCTCTGGTTCACTTTCCAAGGCAGATATGCAAAAAATGAAATGAATTAAATCCCTTTCCCCCTCTCTTCTTGTGCTGCTTCATTAAGGGATAGTCTTTTTTTTTTCTGCTTATGAATAATTTTTTCACTTGTCAAGAAATTATTTGGCTGTCAGCAGGCTGAGTATTAGTTTGTCAGGTTCAAAGCTGAAAATCTGAAGTACTACAGAATGTCAGTCAACATATATATATAAATCTTTTAAGTATTTTCATAAATATATATTTATTCACACAAGTTTGGTTGCTTGATTTGGCACTTACTGGAAATGCAGTTACTGAAAAGCCTGGAAAAGTAGTAGGTTGTATCATCTTAAACTAATATTTTGTGGATACTCTGAAGAAAGGACCAAAGATCTGGGGACAATTGGTCCAGAAGGTAGTATTTCCAGCACTTACGTCAGCTAGGCAAGGGATCTACACTGAAGTTCCTGGTGGTGGATATAGGTGTCATTTAAACTACAGATCATTCAGTTTTCAATTTGCTTAACTTATTCACAGAAGCGCTTTAGAAGGCACATCTACAACTGAAGGGGGTATAAGAAACACTCCCTATCTAGACTTGTTTACAGACAATCTAAACAGTTAGATATAGTTGAAGTGGGGGAAGTACACTCTTTTGCCCCATATAATACAAAGAATTTTCAGGATGCAAAACCAATTGGCAGAATAAAGAGAGGAAAATAGGTTTATGGAGTGAAAATTAATAATACTTGTTTCTGGTTTTGTCCAGTGAGTGACTTGAGAAAGGTGCATGTTGCGATTTTAATTCAAGATTCTGTGCCATTCTTCTTCTTCGAGTGTGTATAAATTTAGCAAATAGTCACTGCAGTTTACATGTCAAACCTCCTATGAGAAGTCGCTTAAAACAGCAAATTATCACAGTGCTAGATGTTTAGAACTGGTAGAAAATGTTTAATTGTATGGGCTTTCAGGGCAAAAGAAAAATGGTTTTTCAAAGAAAATTAGATTTTTCTGAAGGAACTTTTGAATCCATTGTTGCATTTGCTTTTCCCTGAGGAAGACCAGACTGAAGCAAAACCCAAGCTAGCTGTGGTAACCAACTCTGATTTATTTCAACTTTGGTTTTGTCACACTCCCCTTCCCTAGAAATGCCAGCTATTCTCTGAAGCTGTTTTCAGGATCACATCCCCTAAATTTCCAGATCAAAACAGTTTTGAATTTTTTTGTTTTGGTCTAAAATAATAGCAACTCTGAACCAGATTTCTGTGGGCAACTCGGTAATTCAGGACACCATTAAATCTCATGAAAACTGGTCGGTTAGGCTCAGTTTAAACTAGTTGTCTAAACCTGGAGCAGTATGAATTAGTCAACACAGAAGTCTGTGTTACTTTTTTAGTTTCTGGGTATTTGTAGGTAGCTTCCATTTTTATATGAAAAAGTTCACTTAAAGCTACTAGTAAGAGCTCTTGCAGCTGGTAATTTTGAAGCAATAAAGAATTATCATGAATTGAAGAAATGAAAAAATATTCTGGCTTTACTGTTACCAGCTACAGACAATGTGATTGCCTAAGAACTGTGGAGGAAGTCCAGACTTTATTTTGCTTCGTAAAACCATCTCAGTACATCATATGAAAAGTCAGATTTTTTTTTCTGTTAAAGGCATCTCAGACTTGCAGCATCAGTGCTTGTGCAGTATGCTCTACATGGCTCTAAAGACCAAATTTAGACATGTTTGCAATTTGATTGCCAGATTATGAAGCTCTTCTTTTCCATTTTTTAACCTGTTTCCATTCTTCTAAAATGGGCAGACAGGAGGTTATTAGTAAGGCTGGTAAATGGCTTAAAAAGGTCAAGTAGCGCTTAAAATAATTCTCAAAGTTCTAGAACATTTTTGAGCAGCAGATTGTGCAGGCTGACATAACACTTCTTTATATATAATGCAATAGTATGCAATTGATATATACTTCTATATAATAATGATTATGCATAATATTAAATAATACTCATACTATATTGTATATATAAAATGCATTTGAGCATTAATTTATTTCTTGGTTATGGCTAAAAAGGTGGCACAGTAGAAACAATAGCAAGTAAAATTCTCGAGCCTTCTTGTGTCATGAACTGTAACAGTCAACTTTTACTTCAGCCCACATGGTTAATTGTACCAAGATGTTAATTGGAAAAATAAAAATAAAAAAAAAAAATTAAAAATTGTAATTTTTCTCCTCCTTTCTGCTTAGCAATGTATTAGGCAGCAAGTGTCTCATTTCTTCTAAATGGAGAAAATGGACGTGGATTCTGTAACTTGCTGTGAAGTATTCGAAGACAAAAATCAGGTGTGGCTTTATCTAATTCCTCTTGATGGAGCTAATCTGCAGCAGTAGTCAGGAATTGTAACTAAATTCTTTGCTCAAGTATCTATCCTGGAATTCTCTAGCAAGCTATTATTAATTTTTCTTGCTATCTTTATTTACAGCTGGTTGTATCACTCGTGCCTTAATTGTAGAGATCCTCCAATGCACTAATCGATACCCAGTCCAGGAGGAATGCCTTCTAAGTGTTTGTGGGTCTGATGAATTCTTACAAAAGTAAGTATCTTATTAAGAGTTGGTATTGAGTATGTATTGCATAATATAAACTGTGCTTTTAGTGCATTATACTTATGTGCCATGTAAACACAACCATGGGGAGAGTTAGGGTTTTATGTACCAAACAATGCATAGTTTCTGAAACTCCCGGGACACACAGTACTTGAGTTCTACAGAGAGGATAGTGTGCTCTAGTGCAAGGATTCAAATCCTGGCCCCTTATATAAGATTCATGCAACCTTGAATAATTTGTTTCATTCTGTTGCCCTTCTGGTCTTTCTCATCTAAAATAGGAGGATACTGCGACTTCCAGTATCTCGCAGGAGTGTGATAAGCATGAGGGGGTATGCATATCCTCAAAGGGGGAAATCGCCAAAGAGAGGAGAAACAGTATTATACAGCTGCACAGCAGGTGATTTTTCTTCATATCCAGTTGCAGCAGTAGTAAAGCAAATGAAGTCAGCACTTCGGTGCTGACTGCAAGTTGACTAAAAACGCATTATACATACAAACAGGTCTTTCTGAATGTATGTAGTCTACAAGTAAGTAAACGCTCTGGTTTGCATTAATTCAAGCAAACACTTGTGGTAAAAGCACTACTGGACTCAGATAGTTGTTCCTTGCCCTCTGGCAGCTTAAATTCAGCTGTCAGCAAAAGTGAGCAGATTTTGTGTTGAAACAGCTGAAGTGCAGGCTCTTGTCAGCTGTGCTGTACTGCTGGTGACTTTCAGCAGAAGGGGAGAAGTTGGCAGTTCTCTGTGGTAACATGTTAAGCTGGCACTGCAGGAGTCACAGCTCATCTGTTAGAGACGTAAAAAGCGTTAGATAAAATAGAGTACATCTGTAATGGAAAGGGGAATCTTTAGAAGCAGTCCTATTTGCAGTAAAGGTTACCTGAACTAGCACAGAGCAAGTCAGCTTGATTAATGAAACTAATGCAGTTGTGAGAAGCAAGTGTCACACTGCAAATTGGCATTGTTCTATATCCAGCTTGGACACTTGTACTCTTACACAGGCCAAATTTTCAGATGTTTGTGATGAATTATGCTTTGCAACTAAAGATGGGAACTTCAATATTTCTGAGCCTGCTCTTCACTTGTTCAAATCTCCATAAAACAGGAGCTGGTATAGCAGAGCCCTGTATGAAGCATTTACAACACTAGAACCACTGAGCAGCGAATCAGGTCATACACAGATCTTTTAATTACATAAAAAGGCCAGGGCTGTTTCTTTTTGTTGTTGTTGTTTTCAAGACTCTCTTCTCATTTGAAACTAATTACTGAAGAAAATGGCAATAATGAAGGTGAGCTCAGTATGTTTCAGTACAGTATACAGTATGTTGTAAACAGTTTTATTTTCACTGTTGGGGAAAATGCATCAATAGTGGACTGTTTAAATTCCAGCACTTGTAGAATCTCTGCACGTCTCATTAGCAGTGAAACAAGGTCAATAATGTTCTTCGCTTTTTTTGCTTTGCTCCTGCACTGTCATGCAGAAAGCACTGAGCTGCACTTCTGGCCTCAGCAGCTTGTAATTCTGTACTGTGCAGTGCTTCCAGCTGTCTTTCTTCTGTGTCCTCATCAGAGTCCTGTATCTGAAATTTGAAGCTCCAGACCATAGTGATCCCATGGGTAGCTTAACACAGCCTTTGGAGTAGCCTCAGGGTGAGATTTTTCCTATGTTTGGGCTATCTTTTAGTGCAAATTGCTTTCCTAAACATGTTTCTAATGGAATGATTTCATGTACTTGTGCAGGATTTTTCCCCAGAAGAGTATTTGGAAATCGTTCAGTGATGAATACCCTCGGAAGTTCCCCTAGTTATGGGCAGCAAAGGGAATAAATATGTTGTTGCTTCTGCTTTACTGTAATCTAGAAAAAACTAAAGTGAAGCCAAAATGGTGATGTGATGAATCGTTCTCACCAGAGTGTTTTAGTGAATCAGACTACTCTGTGAAGATCTGTCAAAACCTTTCATTTGCTGTTATGTTGGACTATATTAATGAGCACTTCACCCTGCCTCCTGCAGAAGCACGTGAAAGACTTGATGATTTCCAGAATCCATTTAGCTTTGTATGAGATGAGGGGAAAAAATACTTGTGTACTGATAGCCGTTACACTCAGCACTGCAAGATTTAACCATCCATTATTCTCTTCCTGCGGAGATATCCTTAGCTTACGTCCTATCTGACTTATAAGTTTTCAAATATCCAAATTTTAACAAAACAGAAGGCTGTGCATAGACTGCAGGTCAGTCCTAACTAATAGAGCCATCTGTGAAATTCTGATTTATAATCTCATTTGGTTTCTGGTTTTAAGTTCATTTTGTTTACTGAACAGGAATCCTGGCCTTGCTTTTATCTGCAAGTTTCTTTTTATTCTTATGCTACCTTTTCCTTCAAGGCTTTCTTGTAGTACCTGTAGAAGCTATCAGGATTCATTGCCACCTTGTCTCCTCCCCTTCTTCCGTTGTAAGGTGTACGTTACTTACTTCCCCAGTTAGTTGCTGCAGTTTGTTTTTTAGGTGTCAGTGTAAGTGAATCTGGAGGCAGAGCCCTGTTTGAAAGACAGAGGCTCCTTGAATGAAAAGAGGAGTAGAACCCATATTTGTGTCATCAATTCTTACCACTATTCATAGAATTTTCTGATTTTCATATGTATCCCTAAACCCTCCTTCTCTGGGTATACTCTCCAGTGCCTTATGCTTGTGCTGTTCATGGTAATCTTTTATTTCTTGGAGGGCCATCTGCTGTTTCTAAAAATTCTTTGCTTTGTCATCCTGTCTTCCAAAGCTTCTGTATCTACCTTGATAATCCTGCTCTCACACTTTCCTGTCTTCTAAAATTTAGAATAGATGCCCCTAAAAATGATGCCTCTTCATGAAAAATGTTATATACAAATAAATTAAATTGGGTTTAAGCAGCTTGTGTAAAATAACTCCTAGTTCTCAATGCCAGCAGTAAGACAAAACCAACCCATCTCATGTGAGAGCAATGAATCAACCTATTTAGAGGTTTTTTGCCTTTAGAACTACAGGCCACAAAGTCAGGGCATCCTGAAAAACCTAATAAAACAAAGTACATGGGTGTATTATAAGGATACAGGGCACTCTAATTTTTTTTCATTATTTATTGTTTTATTGATCTGTCTGTTAGCAAGAGGTTCCAGTAATGCAGAACTAGCAAAGTAATGAAGTCCAAGGATATTTATAAGCTTTCTTCTAAACATATTTTTTTTCTTTTTTAATAAGGCATCAGGTATTGTAAAAGATCTTTTGTGCTATGCATTTTTAATTCCATCCATGCTCTACTATATTATAATTTGTGCAATTGCCTTACTGCTTTGCAGTTTAGCCAACACGGTAAGCAGGGGTATAGAACAGAAGAGTCTGAATGCTTATTATTTCTGCTCACATGCTTACTGATGACAGGTTTTTGCCTTGCTAATTCTGTTCTCTGAGAATTGAGACCTAAGTAAGAATTTGTTTTCACTCAAAGTGAAGTTTAAGCTATTAATTATAGGCTGGGCAGAGTTCTGTTCATGCAGACTGGGATTGTAAGAAGCAAGCACCTTCTGGATGCGTATGTTCTTTGTAAAAAATAAACTTCATTTTCTCTTGTCACTGCATATTAAGTTTCTCATTCAGAAACACTGCTCAGCTGAGTCCTTTAAAAAAAAAGTCTGATTAAACTGTGTTAGGATTTGGAGCTTATAGCACATCAGAGAATGTTGCTGAAGGGAAGCAAAATCATCTAGTAGTCTAGTAGTGAGGGAGTCTTGAGAGACTGACAGATTTTCCATTGCTCTTCTTCTGATATATTGTGGGACCACAGGCAAGTCACTTTACTTTGACTAGTTCATTAGCATGTCCCTTAAAGACAAACACTGCCTTCCACTTAGAATTTTATAACAGCATTCTCATGAAAGCTGTATTCTCCACATAGTAATTCCAGCAAAAAAATATGGGCAAACTGTTAATAATGTAGTGTTTTTGTGTTTCCTTTACAGAGCTTGGAGCACTGTAAACCAGTTACTAATAATCCTGCTATCCTCCAAAGGGGGCTATATTACTTTTATCTTAATAGTACAGCTATAGTAGCAGATCCACATATCGTGTTACAACCTGGGGTATGGCTAAAAGGTATTTTGTCAATCTATGGCAAAGCTGTATCTCTGTTTCTTGTAGTTCACATTTCATAGAAACATAAAATAGTTAAGGTTGGAAAGGACCTTAAGATCATCTAGTTCCAACCTCCCTGCCATAGGAAGGGACACCTCCCACTAAACCATGCCACCCAAGGTTCCGTCCAATCTGGCCTTGAACACCGCCAGCGATGGAGCATTCACAACTTCCCTGGGCAGACCTATTCCAGTGCCTCACTGCCCTTACAGTGAAGAATTTCTTCCTCATATCCAATTTAAACTTCCCCTGTTTAAGTTTGAACCCGTTACCCCTTGTCCTATCACTACAGTCCCTAATGAAGAGTCCC
>JANRGW010039582.1:0-17869 GCA_024733675.1 Psilopsiagon aymara | reverse complement strand
CAGGGCCAAAAGGCAGAGGTGTGCAGGGTGTGTTCCAGAGCCAAAAGGGCACTCCTTCGAGCCGGAGTTGAACCAGCGACCTAAGGATGGCCGTGCAAGGAGCCTACAGTCCTCTGCTCTACCAACTGAGCTATGGAAGGATTTATAAGGGTGTGTTTGACATCTTTTCATACTCCATGCCACAACCATATCTCTCCCCGTGCAAGATGCTTTCCTGATTCCAAATGTTGCTGTCCTCTCATGCCACTCCTACAGCACAGTCTGTCCTCATCTTACCTCTGTCCTTATGCCTCCCACTGTCAGAGGTAATTTTTCTGACTGTATTTATCTGACTTCATTTCCAGAAGTGCCCTATACATCTCGTGGCATGGCTATTACCCTGCTTGTTGTCATTTTTCTTTCTGAAACATGTCACGTTGATTGCTGCTCTGGAGGTCTGAAGTGGTCAGTGGTCCATTTATCACCAAAGATTTTGAATGGACGCAAATCCTTGTGTTTTTTATGGGAAGCAGCCAACAGACTCCTGTGTTCACGCTCCAGTTTTTGGCTTCTTCCTTTTTCCCTACTCATACTGAAGCACTATTATCACATATCTAGGAATATCACTTTCCCAGGGACCCATAGGGAAGCTTCTATATAGCTCATACTTCATGCTAAGTCACATAGTTCTTGTCCTTACTTTTACTCTTTCTCGGGTTTGACCTAGCAGAATCTTTTTTCTCACTCCTATGAATTCTTCTACCAGCATATAGATCTCCTTCCCATTACTAAATCATCTTCAATTAGTATATGTCATCTTGGTCTGCAGGGAGTTGTTTTGTTAATGTGCTTTTCTTAGTGAGGACAGTTTTCCCAAAATCAAAATAAGAACATACCTTTTGTTAACTATAATACGTTGAAAGTAATTCTTCATGTTCTAAAATGATACTAAATAAGGTGAGTATGCAACTGATGTTTTTTACCTTTTGGAAACTTCATTTTGTTCAAATTCTTATTTTTATGAGATTTGGGGGGATATGGATAGGGCAGAAGATGTCTTTTTGTATGTGGGAAAAGGAAGAATGGCTGGAGACTGATTGTCCCATGCCTGCTACCACACATAGATTTTGAAAGTAATACCTCTCCCATTTTTTGCTTTTTAATTCTAATTGCTGGAGTTTGTTTTCAGCTAAGAAAATGGATAGATTGCATAAGCTACTTAAATACTTGGATGGCATGTGATGTCATAAGTCATGCAAGACTTAGCTTGTTTTTCCAGTTCTCCATCTTTTATTATGTTTAAGGTACCACATGATAAATATGACTGAAAATGTATGTTTAAGGTACCACGTGTTAAATATGACTGAAAATGTATGTTTAAGGAACCACATGCACAGTAGTAAATATGACCAAAATTGAAGCTCTTCACTGTTCTGGAGACATATTTAAGGAGTTCTGTATGATCTATGAGAAGATGACTGGAGTTCATCATATAGAACTGAAGAGATTGTTGGCAGAGGTTCCCAGGCTCATATCAGTCTTGATATCGGCAGAATATGTCCCAGGCAGGAACTGTCATCAGGAGCAAAGCAGTTATATTTCACTGGGGGAATAACGTCTACTGGGACTCAGTGGAAAGTCAAGCAGGACTCCACCCTGAGGATAAATTTGCTAAGGGAAGAGTGGGAACACTGCCTTTGCACCACAAATAGTATTTTGGGGCATAATGGTCCTGGCTAGCTCCTGAAGCACTCAGAACGAGTGTTTACAAATGCAACACAGCTTGGCTGAGGTGAGACTCGCAGTATTTAAAACACTACTAAATCACTGTTGATGCCACTAGAGGTCAGCACTAGTCATTAAATACGTGTCTTAGGAAAATCTCAATGCCAGTTCTCCAAAGGGAGTGGTGACTTCTGAAAAGATACACGTCTGCCTATGCTTGTTTTGCAAGTACATGTGAGCTCACACTGCCAATGCTTCAACATGGTTGGAAGCAAACCCTTTCTTCTGCAAGCTTTTCTTCTCCAGCGCTGTTTGCGAGCTAACAGTCCCGCACTGCTCCTTTCAAGCTGTGTCTGTCTTTGGATGCCATAGCACTGAGGACAGTAGGGGGCGAAAAGTGGTGCTGAGCTCTGTCCTAACAAAGGTTTCCCACCAGCATAAATAGCCCAAAGCTACTGATGATCAGCTTCTACTGCTTTAAGGACTGTCTCAGAAGTGCCCCGGGGGGAGCTAGGCCCAGAGAAAAGCATTTAAAACTGGGTTTAACTCACTGTGCTTTCCCACTTGTGCTTCAGGAAGATAGTTCCTTTCTATTGCAGCTCATACCCGTGTTTCCAGACAGAACCACTGTCTGGGCTTCTGCAAACACTGTTCATAAAATTTTAATAGAGCTACTTTTGATAGGCAATCAAATACAGAATTTGTTATAAAGAAGACAGTGTTGATGGGATAAGCAGTGTGATCATCCTGGTTTTAAACATTCTTTAGAAAGTATCTTTGTTGAAACCTGCTAAATGATGTAAATCAGTTGATAGTCATAATGAAACAAATGCCTGTGCTTCGTTATCATGCTGCAATCTATGCTTTCAGAATTTTCGGTGTCTCCTTTAACAGGGTAGCAGACTGGGTATCCGTACAAAAAGTTCATGCTTATTGTAACAGAACACTTTCCTACCAAAATTTTCATGTTCAGTCTTTTTGTGTCACTTTTCTTCCACCAAGTACATCAGAGCTGGAAAAAAGAATGCTGAACTCACTGTTCAGAATGATTATATCTCTATTAAAATATATTTTGTAATGTTTTCTAAGTGTCTGTGTGCCTAAGTGTCTGCATGCAGACATACAGATGACTTATTTTCTTATTGCTTTATTTTGCTTTCCTATTAAAGAAAACTGGCTCTGAAATACCATCCCGACAAGAACCCAGACAATCCAGAGGCTGCAGACAAATTTAAAGAGATCAACAATGCTCATGCAACATTGACTGATCTGTCCAAGCGAAACATATACGACAAGTATGGATCCTTAGGGCTCTATGTGGCAGAACAGTTTGGTGAGGAAAATGTTAACACCTACTTCATTCTCTCAAGCTGGTGGGCAAAGGTAAGATGTTATTTTCTGTTGGAAATCAAATGTTGCAATGCACACAATTCCATACACAAGGAACCCCCTGAAAAAATAATCTCTCTACAAGCTTAACAAATAGTACGATATGATTCTAAAACACTAAAAGCTTAGTTAAACATTATCTGAAAAATCAACAGTGGCAGAATGAGAATAAGCTCAGAATAAAGCTAATATTGAATGTTTTCCTTTTTAACTTGGTAAATAGTTAAATAGGGTGCATGTTTTGAACACTTTCAGACATTAATTAGATTTGAACCTAGTGCTCCAGGTTAATTTTTAGTTTCTTTTCAGTAATGACTAAATAAAAATGACTCATTGTTCAAAAACGGGAAGTTCCCACTTATGTCACAACCAGTTAATAAGTTATTACAGCACAAATTTAGATGTGTTCTTTGCTATATATAGCACATAGCGTAAGCAAGCAATAATAATACATAACATTGTGATTATGGTGTCATATGTGCCCTGATGAGGGGGTGAGAGAAAGGAAGTGGAAGAAAAGGTGGAGGAAGAGAGTAGGAAAGGAAGAAAATAATACATCAAAACCTGGCATATTGCTCAAGGAAAAGCTCATCATGGGCTGTTCCCATCATTAAAGTGTTGTTAATGCGCTTTCTTATATCCCTGTTGTCTTCTGATGCTTGCATATGTCAAAATCGAGTGTTTCTGCAAATACTCTTATGTTACAGAAATGGAACAAACCAGTGGAATTGCAAATATGCAAAATCTGTGCTGTCCCCACCTCTTTCCACCAGCAGAGCACAGGAAAGCAAGGCTCTGCTGGAGCGCATAGGAAAATGATCTGTACTGTGTGAAGCAAGCGCAGCTTTGATCTGAGAACCATGGAGCATGGATTCCTGTACTCAGCAAAGATCAGTCCTTCACAGCCCTGCAGCCCCCTTTGAAACTGAGAAGTCACTTGGGCACTTTGTGAGAAGCCACAATTTGTTTGCTGAATCAGGATGAGACAGCAGCTGCTCAGATGCAGAACAGTGAATGAAACTAATGAATGAGATACTGGTGTTTAAGTTACACTTGCAAAGGCACAGTTGCACCCTCAGAACCAGGGTGGAGGCTGCCCACTTGCAGCTGCGGTAGCTGACTCCCGCTGCAGGCTGGACTCCCCACTACAGCCACTGCCTTCTGCTGCATCATCCCCTCTTTTCTTTGCTGCCCACCCTGTCCTTTGGTCTCTTTGTCACTGTTCAGGTGCCAGGAAGCATTGCCTTAGAGCTGACTACTTTAATAGTCTTGGTAAGCAAGGTTTTTCAAACTAAGATAAATCACAGTTTGCTGCTCTGTTTAGCTTGTATTTCCTCTTCTTCTTACTGATCTTAATGGAAATTTTATGGAGTATAAAATCCTCTCTGGTTAGAAAATCAGGAACAGAAATAACTGCTGTGGCTTTGACTCATAAGGAGAGCAGTGGACAGCACGGAAAGCAGCTAGTAAGTCCCTAATAGTTAAAAGAGGAATGTGTGGACTGCTTCAAGGTAGCTGTATTCCAGAGGTGAGATGAGATCTCCTGAATATCTCAGCAGAAGTTATCACTGTGTCCTGGTTTTTAAGAACTCCGTACAAAAAATTCAAAATCTTCATGGGGACTCATTTGAGGACTGTCACAGGTAGTCTCTCTGTCCCTCTCCCAACCCAAAATCTTGCCACCTCCAAAGCAGGAACAGGACATCCAAGTGGGTTTTTTCACAAGCTGAGCTCATTATTCCTCATCTCTTTTTAACTCATGCACAAATGCTGGGTCATTTTCAGATTTTTCTAGTGACTATCACAATACTATTTGAGTTTGAGCCATTATCTGAAGACGGTCTCTGGACCCCTAATTTCCTCCATTCTGATAGAAGACACTAGGGACTATGGCTTTCACACATTATCATCCTCTTCAACTACGAACATTCCTAGTAAATCCTCTTCCCTAGCTCACTCATACGCAGAAGATCTGACAATTGTGAGGAGGTGTATCATTAGAAGTAGAAAAACCCAAATGAAAGGAGAAATGCAAAGTGAAAATTACTTTTTTTGGAGTGCCAGACTCCTTAGCAGGCATATTAAACCGGGAGCATACTCACATAGGCAATGGTAACTTTAACTCCTTCTCCACTGGCCAACATAGGGGTTAGTTGGTTGTTTTAGCAAAAAGCAATTCTCCATCTACCATGAAAAGAGTTTATTGATCACATCAATAAACATCTACTATGATAATATAAACACAAGAAATCTTGAAACATTTAAGGTATTATGAATACTTTTAAGGGGCTTTTTTTCCTCCACACATTTTTATTCTTTTTTCATACTATCCATTGTGGCTATTTATTCTCCATTATGGCATAAATGATAAACAGTCAGATAACTTGTTTATGGCTTACAATATTCAGAATAAGTTTGGCTGTCCACTGGAAGGAAAACATTCTAAAACAGAAAGGCAGAGTCCTTCATTTATAAGTACCTTGCTCACACTTGATACATGTCTATATTATTATTAGGCATGTAAATAGTCTTTATTACATTCAGAGACACTTCAGTCAGCCCGCGCTAACACTGTCAACCTGTTATTTACATAGCTTCATTGTCAAAGTCTGACAATATCCTGACGTTTGTGTTTGCTTTCTTCCTCAGCAGCATGTTTTCTCATAATTAGTAAAGTGCAGACGGTATAACTATAATGCTAAAGCCTGGCTGTACCTCCAACCTACTTATACCTGGTGGCCACAAAGCTGTGCTGGTTTTACATACACATTCCACATATCAGCTTTGATTTGCTTTTCAGAAATGTCACTGTCTTTCCTTTGATCTTATGCCACTAAGCTGAAGGAGAGATGTGGAGGTTTCTCCTTTGCCACAAACAGCTTGAGTCAGGAGCACGGGGTGGCGGTGTCAGCATAAAGGCTCCCCTTCTGCAGGTCCCCCAACCCATTGCTGCGACACAGCACAGAGTCCCCAATACCACAGCTGCAGAGTTGTGCTGTGTACCGAGGCAGTGACTTGGTCTGGAGAAAGAAGAGGTCTGTAAATTAAGTTTTCTGGCTGTTCAGTCTGGCTAAGATCTCTGGTCTGGGCCCCAGGCAGTTGTGCTGGCTCTGCTGAAGCCTCTGTGCTTTGTGTCAAAGGGATGGGAGTGGGCAGAGGGTGATGCAGCCTGGAACTTCTTGGCACCTGAGTCCCAGATCAGGAAACACAGACCAAGGAATCTAATTTAGGAGATGTCACCTGTGTACTCTGGCAGAGGCTAATGGGGAGAGCAAAACACCTCCAATGGGCAATTCAAATCCTCCTGAGGATGAATCACCCTCTGGAAGGCCTTTCAACTGCCCATTGACTGTGGGGAGCTCATGGGGGCTACAGTCCTAATTTGGATGCCTTATTCCAGTGCCTAAAGTGATGTAGGATGCGTTTGGGTCTTTTTCACTCAGCTTCCTTATTGACAAGAACCTGCCAGTAAAAAAGCATTTGCAAAAGCGATCAGCAAGTGAGTCATTTTTAAGATGAAATGAGTCATTTTGAGGTGGGTGGGGTTTTGCATACAGCCTGGAAGCTTTTCCTGAGGACCAGCCTCTGAAGACAGACTTCCAAAAGTTGAGCATGTTGGGGCCTATTGGTTGGTGTCTTCTTTGTGGATGTGGCAAATAGGAGCTCATGGGTGAGAAGGACTTTGGAAGATCTGCCCCTTGTTCGGACACTTGGCCAGTGGCTGGACCCCTCTGAGTGCCAAGCACTTGGGAACCCCAGTTCCTTTGACAATCTGTCTTCAGCAAGCTTCTGAGAGCCTGAGGAAGGTCATTGCTCACAGGGTTTTCCTCCCTCTGTGTTTAACCCAGGGCCTGTTTGCAGTCTGTGGCCTGCTGACGGGCTGCTACCTCTGCTGCTGCCTCTGCTGCTGCTTCAACTGCTGCTGCGGGAAGTGTAAACCCAAAGCACCCGAAGGGGAAGAGCAGGAGTTTTGTGTGTCTCCAGAAGATTTGGAAGAGCAAATTAAGAATGACATGGAAAGAGGTGTGTATTATGGGGGCATACTGTGTGGCAAAGCTGTTCACAACAATCTTTAAAGCCTGTAGGCCAGATGTTCTGCTTATGATGCTGAGGCTGGTCCAGACATCAGTGGAGATGTGCCAATTCTCTCTAGCTAACACCATGACCTGATGAACTTCCCAAGTTGTGTGTTAATGAAAACTAAACTTATGGCACTAACAAGTATCTCCTGTATCATTAGAAGCCTCAGTGCCCATCTTAAGCAATGACGTTCAATCTCTAGTCCCCATACCCACATTGCTTCATACCCTAGATCCTGTACTTAGACATACGATGTGACTGGACTTGTGCTTGCCATATCTCATCCACCTGAATAAGCTGTCATTCAGGTTTTATTCATGTATAATTTATGGCTGGCTGTGGTGGGCCAACTGTAGCCATTCAAGAGAAGGCTTCAAGAGAAGATGCAAAGCTTCCAACAGTAAGGTTGCTCAGTAACCTAACAGAGTTTTCATGGGAGTTGCCGCAGCCCCCAAGCTGCTCACTCTCTTCTGCACTGACAGCAGCGACTATCCTGCCTTACCAGGAGCCAGATCTTGGAAACGATTCACATGAAAACTAATACTCTCAAAACTATGTGCAGTTCCCTGCCCATTTAACACCCTGCCATGCCTCACAATGGGGCAGGCTGAGTGCTAAGGCTGGTTCAAAGAAGGGAGCAAGAGTGCCTGGCCAAGAACATGGGCAGGGGTAATGGGACACCCTTTACAGCAGGTGACTCTCTTTTTGCAGTTTTGCTGCGTCCCTTGTCTGCACATTCAAGTTTTGCCTATACCGAAGGACAATGGTGGTAATTTCCTGATTTGGCATGAGTGTGAGTTACTATTTTAAACAAAGAGCCCTGTCCTAATCTGCTGAAGTGGGGCAGAAGTTTGCCTTCATCTTCAAGGGAAGCAGAAACATCTCAGACTGGATAGATTTGGACACTTGCAGGTCAGGATGAGAGAAGCAATGTCCCTTGCTTCAGCAGGGGAAGACTTAGGCCACTTTTCAGTTGCAAATTCATATAAACTATGATTAAGAGTATGCTTTTTTATGAGGAAGGACCTAAGGAGTCAGATCACTCTTCTTGTTTTCCATTGTTGTGGAAGGTCTTACGCTGTTACATTCTTACGTTTACTACGCTTAAATTAGCACTGCCAGATTGCGAAAGTCGTGTTCCCTTCGCAGGGGAGATTTTTTTTCCCCCAACTTTTCACACAAATTTTCTCTTCCATAAATATGCAACAAACCACTTGTAGTAGTTGAAACAAATGCTATTTATACAACTGGTATGCCAACGTGTGGTGGTATTTTTAAATGTGTTTTGCCTAGAGGCATATCAAGGTAAATACAGTCAGCTTAAAAACTGATCATACTTGATCAGGCTCTGCAAAGGCAACAAAAAGCACTAGTGAAGACTTTATAACCACAGTGCACTACTTGAAATAGATGTAATATACTCTTTGACACTAGGCACCTGCAAGGAGCAAATCTAAAATGGGTCATGATAGATACCTGTGACATATCTTGATAAACATGGTCTGTGACACCAGAGCCAAGTCTGAAATAGGAAGATGGAAATTTGAAGGGTAAGAATTTTTTAATTCTGCCTGGCTATTTTTTGGTTTTTTGTTTTTTTTTTTTTTTTTAATGTGGCAGATGTTTTTCCCTCAAAATCCAGCATAAAATTCCCCAGTGGCAAATACCTCCCCCCTTCCAGGGCAGGTGATGTTTCTTGGTATTCAGTAATTTTACTTCCCATCCCTTTACTCTCACCAAGTCTCACTGAGATATCAGGTTTTTAAATAATTTCATAAGTTTAGCAAAGTCCCAGTCTGAAAAATAAACAGAATATGGAATTACATGTTTTAAGTATTTTGAAGACAGTATTGAGTATATAGGTAGTGCCAGAAGAAAACTAGGTATTTGTACCTTTCTTACCCTTCTCTTCAGTCTTGCCACATCTTCCTACCAAAACCAGCTTGCCTCAATAGGGTAGAACACTCTATATTTAAAAATTAGATTAAAAGAGAGCAACATATCAGGAAGAGAAGTTAAGATGCCATGACAGAGAGTAATGTGAGCAGCTGAAAGGAAAATAGACACTGTATTTAGAAAAATCAATGACAATTGACTCAAAATGCAGTTTGCCACCCGCTCCACCTCCAAATTTTAGGTAATTCAGAAACAAACTGTAATCACTCCTACCGCAGCTTTCATTTTGGAAGAGGAAATCCTATTAGGATCCAAATTCTTTGCATCCCGTCTGCCCACAGGCTGAGCATTCTGGATGGTAATTAATTTCTTTGATTCCTGCAAAGAAATTAATTAAGATTCCCACTATCTGTATTATTGCTAGCCAGAGCTTTTTTGCCAAGGTCAAAGCATAGACTCTCAAGCTAAGGCCATACTATAATTTATCCAAATACTTTGTAGTCGGCCACTGATTTCCTGAGGAATGCAACACTGATAGCACATCACCATTCTGATGCTAAAAACCTCTGAGAGTGAGTCTCTAGCAGTTGTTAACTGTGCTCAGTGAGAGCTGCTTGGAGCTGGCTGTACTGCTCAAAAGACGCTCTATGTGTGTTGTGGGAGTCGAGATTTAGACTTCATCTTTTGAATTGGCACAACAGTAATACTTTTCAGTCCCTTGCATTTTTCCTTAATAAAATGAAGGTGTTATGCAGTTGATTTTATTCCTTAAATTAATATACCGTAAAACATAATGATTAATGAAAGAGATGTGAGGCCAAAAACTCAGCGATCCTTTTCCTAAAATAAAAGCAAATTGTATTGTCACTGAAATCAACACAATCATGTCAAAGGCTTCAGTTCTGTTAAAATGGCATATTCCTCTAGAAGAAAGCTTTATCCAAATATATTTGACTAGTTCTGGTGCTCAGCTAGTTAAGTATCTCCCATGAGAGATTCACTTTACAGCATATACTTCCATGGGTATCATGACCATCAGAACTAAAGGAACCTGGGGATTTGCAAGCCCCAACCTGTACTTGGGTTACAGTGATTTCTTCTCATGACTATTGGTTTGTACTAGAGAGGACTGTGGCCTAACATACAATGGAAAACAAAAAAAAAAATCTTATATTTGGATTATTATGTTTAAAAAATGGCAAATTTTAGGGTTTCAGATCAAACATGACATTAAAAAAGTATAAAGTAGGGTAATCTGTGGTGTCATGCCATGATGCTATGGGTGACCTGCAAAAACACCCTGGCAGAGGGAAGTACCACTCATTCATCTGCAGAACAGAGGCATACAAGGGTTCATTATTTTCACTGGACAGGTTGCCAGGTTTTGCTTCCACTGAAGTCAGTGGCAAACCTTTTGTTGATTTCTGTGGTCCCAGGGGAGGTGCTGTTGGAATTTGGATTCCTTTGTACTTCAGGGTAGGTACTTCAGGCTGTAATGATGCACAATTTGGCAGGTTTGTTCTCTCTCTGGTTATCATTGTAAGAACAAAGCAAGGCATTTCTCTCTGGTTATCATTGTAAGAACAAAGCAAGGCATTCTAAACATTTTTCATTATGGAAAATGAAATCTGGGAGAGAAAAGAAAAAAAGTAAAAAAAGGAACCTTAGTAACAAAAAATACTTTCTCAACTCAGAAGCAGTAAAGTTTTTAGCACTTCATTGTCTCCTCCACACTCCATATGATATCAATGTAGGCGAACAGCAAGCAAGAGCTATCTATAGAAAGCAGTTGTCGTGGTTTAAGCAGTTTAAACTGTGATTTCTGCCGCACCTCCATTCTGCAGCTCTCCATTAGCAGACTATATTTGTACAGTTTATTATATGATGGGTCCCTGTTCTGATAAAACCCATCATAAATCTTAGAAGGGTGGGGGCAGCAAAAGGCTTCTTGAAGGTGTTGGCTCAGAACTGTCTGCAAATCAGCTGGAAGCAATGTGACATTCACAGTGGGTCCTGTCCCCTTGTTGCACATCTGGGTATCACAGCAAAATGAACTGCTTGTCTCTGCCCTCCATGAGTGATCTTCCAGAAAATGAACAACTTGGAGGCAGCAGAGGGTGGGAGGGAGTGCTGCTCAGAAATCTAGAAAACACACAGCAACTTAAAAATGGATTGAAGCTGCCAAAGCAATCTGAGCCCGAACTGAGCACTAAGCCTTAATTACTTATACACTTGTAGAAGTTATGAAACATGTCTGCCTTTGACCTTGTGTCTAAATGCAGAATTGCCCATACAGAGAAGCTGCCTGGCATTTAATCAGTCTTGCCTTTCACCTTGACACCGTTGAAGTTGTTCTACCCCCACTGAGGAGAAGCCGTATGGCATGCAATTAGACTCCTGCTCTGGGTTGAGTTACTCCTGTACATTGCATCTTTTGCCCATGATTCATCCCATCAACTGTCATGTAAACAGTAGGAAACATCAGATGAGGATTTTTTTCTGAACATTTGGTCATTCAGCAGAAAGGTCATCATTTGTATTCAATTACTGTGAAGGCTGAGATACAGAGCCTAATAGAAAGCTCTATATCAAGATAGAATTAGTCCAAAATTTTTCATATGAAAACACTTCACTGAGATGAATGAACCTTTAAAAGTCAGTCTGTGAGTCTTGAGTCTCATCCTTCCCCCCAAAAAGATGGTGTGTTGGAAAGAGGCCCAGGAGAAGGGCAGCCAAACCTTCTTCATTATTAGTGGGAACACAACAGACATCAGGAACTCCGTAAGGACTTTATTTTCCCCCACTCTACAACAAAGACACTTTTTATGCATTTATATTGGGAAACCAAACTGCATAACTTCATTGAATGTGAAAGTACAAATCAGTAAGAGTCAACAGAGTGACAATATAGCGTGATAATAGGGTGATAATAATCAGTAGAGGATAATACGAGGTTTTGGCAGTTCTAAACTCATTGAAACAGCAATGCTCAAAATCCTATTGCATATATACTACATAAGACCTCAAAATGTAATATAACATGTCTAATTAACTAGCTGGCTTTCAGGAGCTATTTCTTACCTCAACTATTTTACTCTCACACATTTTTATTTCCTTTTACCTCTCCTATTTCTTTGCCATTAACTTTGCCTTGTTCAAGAGTAATTTCTGGCCCATTCTCACAAACACCATCAAGGTTAGTACTTGCTGACTCACAACAGTGCTCATTATATTCAGACATTTGCAGGAACAAGCACTTGCAATTAGAACAGCCAGGAACCCTTATCCTGTAATACCTGCAAAGCACCAGGTACAGCTAATACCCAGTTTAACAGCACCCAGAAATCTGGCATTACACATGGACAAGGAGTAAGGGCATTTGTAGACTCGGTGTGGGCATTGCTGCATATGCACAGCTGTCTGTGAAGCCAAGCTTAAACTATAGCCAGAACAGCAGGTGAAATGCTGTGGTACTAACAAGAAGTCTGACTTTGGTAGCCGCTGAAGGATTCTTAAAGTAATTTTTTGTCATCCTCCCCAATTTAGATGAAGAAACTCCTATCATGCTTCAGCCTACTAATGCAACCGAGAAGACGCAGCTAATAGGGGACAGCCGTCGGAGCTACCACACAGACTCCTAGAGCCAGCAAACACAACCTGTTGGTGATTGCCACTGAGAACAAACACACTGATAAGATCTGCAGGCTGTATTTGCAGTTGTCTTTAAGCTAATCAAGAGAACCTGAGAGAATTTCCTATCAAGACAGAATCTCCCTCTAGCCCACTTCCAATAGGTTGGTATCTGCACTCTTCAAGGAGATACCTGGGGCCACTACAGGGCTCTACACACCGGCATACCGATCTCTCATGGCTTCAAACTGCCAGGCTCAGCATAGTCTTTCCCGCTAACAATACTCTCGTTGGTACAGTTGCTCTCCTCCAGGCCCTTAGCTGTGGGTTCACCTCGCAGACACAATCCCAAGTCCCTTTCTGGACACACCAGCTCCATCTCTGTCTGCCCTGGGAACTCTCCTTGCATGCTGCAGTTTTGCTGGATGCAAGGCATTCCCATGAAAGGAACCCTGAAAATGCTCTATAGCATAGCTCAGAGGCAAAGTTGGTGACAAGGCACATGGGGCTGTCCTTCCAGGAGACTAAATGCTCTTTGGAAAGCAGTGAGCAGCTTGCCTGGGTCCAGCCTTGGTGGTTATAAACTTGAGCCAGGACAAAGTGCTTGGAGATAGTTCTGATGGTGGTTACAACATGGGTCACTCCAAATCCTGTAGCCTCATCAGCAGGAAGCACACAAGGGCTTTGTGCCTTCCCCTGTAAGCACAGGAGACAGTAGGCAAACACATTGTGGAGGGGGAGGCTGCCGCGGGATGCCCCAGTGCCTCTCTCCTGTCCCCATAGCTGGTGACAGCCCCAAGGCAAAGCCTCCCTGATCCTTCCCAGTCAGGCCTGCTGCCCATGTCAGGTGGCCCTGGCTTCTCCGGCTGCAGCTGCAGCGCGCTGGAAATTGGTCCCCAGCCAGCAGCTTTCAGCTGGAGTGCTTACTGCACCATGCCCCTGGCTGCCAGCCCCACTGCCCTGTTGGCGCTGGGCTGGGAGCCATTGCACCAGCACTGGCAACCGGGCTGTGGGACAAGCAAGGACCCAGCAAGGCAGGCAAGCAGCAGAGGAGCAACCGTCCTCACAGCCCAGGTCCTCCCCTCCGCCCCAGGCACAGGGGTTTTAAGAGCACATGGCGTGGTTTAAAATAAAGAGTTAAAGATGAGGTACTACTGGTGGGTACAGCTAAAGCAAGCGTGAAGAAAGGAAGCCCTTAATTTGTAAGAAAAAGCTGAAGAAACGCCTCTTAGATCTTAAACTTAGCACTTCTGTGGTTGGGCATAATAGTTCAAGCCTTAGATAGCTGAATTTCTTCTTAATCATCATGTTACATCAATCATTGCCAGTCCTCTATGTTTGCTATTTTTGCTCTTCTAATCAAAGTGCTGTGGTCCAAAGGGGGGCATAATGTTCGACTGTATTATACAGACCAGTGAATACACTGCTAGTCAAAAACATTAAAATTGGATCCTGAAGTTGTGAAACATTATTATCTTTCTTCTATTCTCACCTTTCATATCAAATGTCATCCCACAGCAGCTAAATACATGGGAAAAGAGTGCGTTTCATACACCACCTATAACTCCAAAGTCAAGAAATACTACTTTCAACATTCCTTTAAAGTTTCCGTAACACATGGGCATTTTAAAAGCCATTAATTCCAGTTCAAGTTATGTATCTGTTCTCCAGGTGCAGGCACTGGGGCCAGCTGACACACACATTGCCCTCAGAAATAGCCCTATTTTTCTGCTCCAGAGAAGAGGGAAAGTTCTGGCATGGCTGGGGCTGAGCACAGGCACCCACTTCCCTCCTCCCCACAGGCTCTTTGTCCTCAGTTGGATGTTGCAATTTGGAGGCCACTCGCGTGTACATAAATCCAGGCTGCCGTCCTGCCTGCTAAACAGCACTGTGGGAATGTGCCCATCCATTCCAGTTGTGCCAGGGGAGCGGCCTTGGTGGCACCATCCTGCTGCTGAGGGGATATGAGCCCAGAAGATACCTTCCCTCTGGGTGGCCAGATCCTCCTCCTGCTCCCATGGAAGTCAACAAGATTTACACCCTTGATTTTAACAGCAGCTACAGGGCAGGCCTAAAGCCAGGGAGGGAAAGGGAAGTCCAAGATTAGCAAAAACAATGGGGGGATCATTTCACATACATCACCTTTGATATGCCTCAGGGCCCCATTATGGGCCACAGCCAGCACTTACTGAAACCAAGGAAGTGATCTCCATAGGCTTGAGATGTGATCACAAGTCATGTGGCTCTTATTTGCTCTTTCTAAAGGAGACACTTCTCTTGAGAAATGTTTATGACTCGATCCCACAGTGCGATGCAAACAAAGGTAGACAAGCTGCTGCGTGTCCGCGAAGCCCTTTTACAGACACAGGGGCCTGTACTACTACAACGTAGTACCTTGGTTAGCTAAAACTCCTAGAACAAACCAGTGACCAAGCCTCTGAGCAGGTTCTCCAGGACTTGTAGCTTAAAAATCAGTGTCTGAACCTATGGTTTAATTCCAAAGAGGAATCTCAGTTTTCAGGGTACCAGGGCATTTGCTGTCAGGATCAGCTATTCTGAGGACATGTAGAGAAAGGATGAATAAGGATTTCAGGACTTAGCTCTTCAGTGGGATTTTACTCATTTGTTTGCTTCCCAGAAAAGTTCCTCATGTGAACTTAGCTATGCTTATGTTATCTGTTTCAGTGGAAAGTTCAGTTGCATACCCATTAATCTTCTCAAAATGTACAGATCCTCAAATGTTTGTTCTGCTTCACTGCATTTATTTGTATGTGATATACTACATACTCAAAGCTACCCTTGTTGTCAACCACTCTAATAAAGGTTGTATGTATGAATTGTAGCACTCCCTTTACTTTTCCACACTATCAGCAACTTCATTCCAGTAACAGACAGAGAAGCTGTCGAGACAGCTGTCCAAAGTTAGGGCTTTGCACCCCAACAAGTGGCAAACAGCAATTCAGGGTTTCCCCATAGAGGAACTAGGCCTTGGATTGCAGCAGATGCACCTACCTATGCAGAGCCGCCAGAGCTATAGCTGCACATTGCAAATCCTTTATATAATGCAGAATGCTTATCTACATTAAAGCAAAACAAAACAGTGGTGTGATGAATCACAGAACCATAGAATCATTTAGGTTGGGAAAGACCTTCAAGCTCATCAAGTCCAACCATTACCCAGGGACTGCCAAGTCCACCACTAAACCATGTCACTGAGGACATCAACTACACGGTTTTCAAATACCTCCAGGGATGGTGATTCCACCTCTTCCTGGGCAGCCTGTTCCAATGCTCAACAACCCTTTCAGTGAACAAATTCTTCATAATATCCAATCTAAACCTCCCCTGGCAGAGCTTGAGCCCATTTCCTCTTGTCCTATTGCTTATTGTTGGGGGCAGAGACCAGCCACCTGCTCGCTCCATCCTCTTTTCAGGTAGTTGTAGAGAGTAGAGAGAGTTTTGCCGGTATCAGCTCTTTTATGGAACAGTTTTCCCCCAGCAAAGGGTGAAGAGTGACACCACAGTGATGGTGAGGACAGCAGCAGGCATCCTGTGCGCTCCCCTGGGACCAGCATCTCACCAGGGGTTTCACATCTGTCCAACAGCCATCACAGAGTGCCGGGTGATCTGTGCCTGCTACGAGGCAGGAATATTTCTCACTAGGGTGGCGTCCAGTGTCTGTGACAACAGGAGCCCAGGCATTTGGGAAATGGACAAGGGGAAACTGGACTGGTTTGTTTGTATGCTCAAAGAGCTGTCCTTTTGTGTGTTTAGATATTAACTCATACTCAGATTCGCACAAAGTACCAAATGGAAGAGGCATCATAGAAGAATTAGGCCCACTGTCAACATAACCAGTTATTTAGGCAGTTTGTGCACCTTTTCCCCCACAATAAATTTGTTTAATCCAGAAAAATATCAAATGTAATTGTGTGTCATTTAATTTAATTCCTTACCTTCTCTCAAGGTACCCCAAGGTACGGGTATGATTTCAGCCAAAAAGGATTACGTTTCTGCCTCTTTCCAGGATAAAATCATTCAAAAGAAAAGATGAAGCATGCCAAACTGATCGCAGGTTAAATTACTGATTTGTTTTTCTTTGGTATCATTTTCTGTACAAAAGAAAATGTTCACTGTGCTGTTACGAAGCATAAAGAAAGACCACAGATGACAGGAATCCCCTTCCTCCCCTCCACAAACTAAAGTCAGCCAAACCGTCACATCCAACATCTCCTCTCACTCTGAGAGAGGTGAATGGGTACAGAGGCTCATACACAAGGACTCAGTCCTTCGTGCCACTGTCACCCATCCCAGGGTTGGGAAGGCCATAATATGGGACACCTGTGAGGTAGCCAACATCTACAAGGTAATACAAAGCTACCAGTGAAGATATGTAATTTCCTACTAGCAGAGAGAGAATTAACATATGTTGAGTATCACCAGGCTGGGTTTTAAAATGCCCTCCTATGATGGCAGCGTGCAGATGAACAGACACTTCCTCATTCTGGAAAAACAATGCCTAGACGAAAAAGACCCTCAGAATTTGAACACCCTCATTAACTGAGATAGGCACGCTCCGGCTCGCTCTGGGGGGGTCCGGTAAGCTGGACTAAGAACAGCACGCATCTTGTTTTCCATTGAAAATGAACGAGGTGTTGGCAGCCGCACCGCGTGAGCCGCGTCCTCTGCTCCCGCAGCAGTGTCAGCGAGCCACAGCGGAGCGGCTCGGTTTGCAGCACAGACGGAGCGCGCAGAGAAAACCAACCGGATGTGCAACGGGTTAAAGAGAAGCTGCTTAAAAACACGCCGCTTGGGGTTGGAAAGGAGGGGGAAAAAAACACGGTCTCCTTCGAGCCGGAATCGAACCAGCGACCTAAGGATGTCCGCAAAGCCGCGCCTCTACAGTCCTCCGCTCTACCAGCTGAGCTATCGAAGGGACCTGCGCGCGGCACGGCCCCCAGCGCGCGGCCAACGTCCCGCCACACCCCGCGCGGGGCTCTGAGCATGCGCCTGGCGCAGGCAGCGCCCGCCGCGGGGGATCGGCGCGTGCGCGCCATGGGCTTGGCGCGGGAGAAGGTTCCGCTGAGTGGGCGGTGGCCGGCGCGGTGAGCGCGCGCGGGGCCAGTGGCGCAATGGATAACGCGTCTGACTACGGATCAGAAGATTGTAG
>JANRGW010039581.1:0-26110 GCA_024733675.1 Psilopsiagon aymara | reverse complement strand
AATCCCAGGCACAGCTACAGGTTGGGCAGAGAAGAGATTGAGAGCAGCCCTGTGGAGAAGGACTTGGGGGTGCTGGTCAATGATAAACTTAACATGTGCTCTTGCAGCCCAGAAAGCCAACCGTATCCTGGGCTGCATCAGAAGGACCGTGACCAGCAGGCTGAAGGAGGTGATCCTTCCCCTCTACTCTGCCCTCGTGAGACCTCACTTGGAGTACTGTGTGCAGTTCTGATGTCCTCAACATCAAAAGGACGTGGAAGTGTTGGAACAAGTCCAGAGGAGGGCTCTGAGGATGATCAGGGGATGGAGCACCTCCTGTATGTGGATAGGCTGAGGAAGCTGGGAGCTGTTCAGCCTGGAGAAGAGAAGGATGCATGGAGACCTCGTAGCAGCCTTCCAATATCTGAAGGGGGCCGACAGGGATGCTGGTGAGGGACTCTTCATTAGGAACTGTAGTGACAGGACAAGGGGTAATGGGTTCAAACTTAAACAGTGGAAGTTTAGATTGGGTATGAGGAAGAAGTTCTTTACCGTGAGGGTGGTGAGGCACTGGAATGGGTTGCTCAGGGAAGTTGTGAATGCTCCATCAGTGGCGGTGTTCAAGGCCAGGTTGGACAGAGCCTTGGGTGGCATGGTTTAGTGTGAGGTGTCCCTGCCCATGGCAGGGGTGTTGGAACTAGATGATCATAAGGTCCTTTCCAACCCTAACTGTTCTATGATTCTATGTGCTGACTGCCTCAGAGCACTCATACTAAGTTGCATGTACATTTGATTCCTCATCATAATTTTATCATTGTTTATCTTCTCTGTCATTTTTTACAGTCAGTTCTTTACAATACCACTGTGCATTCTTTGCTGCCAGCATCTGTTTCTTGAGTTATGAACACTGATGATTAATGGGATTGACTGGTTTGGGTACTGGAAGCAGTAATCGACTTCAACCTTGAGCCTCAAAAGAATCAGTTTTATCCTGTTGTTTAGAGGTGTGTTCGTATATACAAACTGTAGTTGAGATGCTGCAGTGATAGGAGACAGTGAGGCTTCCTAACTGTCTTGTTCTTTTGGGTTTCACTGTCGCAAAATTAAGTTAGTGATGTGCTGGTGAAAAATTAGAAAGCTTTTGTCCTAGTCTTGGTATACATGGTGGTTACATTGCTTACACTTGTGTGGCAGAAATGTTTTACATTTTGTTTGCCTCATTTATTAATTTCTCAGTCTTTTCCTACCATCATTAACTTAATTTAGTTATTTTTAAACAGACTGAGATGGCTGGCGTTTTTTTTTGTTATCCTTTAGTTTCTGTTATTCTCAAATTCCCCGAACATCCGTTGCCAAGAGCGGATAGATTTCATTCCTCAAGAAGTCTACCAAGGGAGGTTTGGCATGGGAAGTGCTCAGTGGCTTTTGGATATCCCACATAGCTGGTCATTTGTGGGCTAGAAAGCATTGAACAGATTCACTATTTGATGTGGATCCAGTTCCAGCTGCTTGATACCAAGTTGTTTGTATGTAAACTGCCAAAGGATCTGGCTCTGGGGCTATGTTTACCTGTTAGCAGTTTGTTGAACTTACTTTAATGGGAAATATCTTTTTTTTTGAAAAAATGTTTTCCCTACATTTCTAAAATGACTTGAGGAGAAAAAGAAACAGTCCAGCAAAGTGGCAGAAGTGAAATATGGCCTCTGTATGAAAGCACCTAAACTATTAGAGACTCTTTTCTTAAATATGTTTTCCAGGTAGTTCTTCCCACCATAAACAAGACTTCCATGCAAGCAGTTTTAGATTACTTGTATACCAAGCAACTGTCCTCCAGTCAGGATCTGGACACACTGGAGTTAATTGCATTGGCAAATAGGTTTTGCCTTCCTCACCTGGTTGCGCTAGCAGGTAAGAATTTGTGGCCTTGTCCAAAGAAGTTTCTTCTGCAATGACTGAAAGATGTTTCATGGGTTTGGAGCACACAGGATTATCTCAAGTGTCAGGGATTTTTTTTTTTGTTGTCATTTTTTCTGAAACAAATATTATACAAATTGATATTTCACTTAGAAAAATGTATTTGCCATTTTCTTGCCTTTTTTAGTTTTATGCCACCAACTCAGGATATTAAAGCGTCCTGTGCCTTAAAAACAGAAAGAGTAAACCTTCTCTTTACATCGATAATAATGTCTGTGGTTTGTAATAATCCATTCTGTTGTGATTAATTTATCTGAAACCAGGATGGACCCCAGGCTTTCCATTATGTAATGATTGAAGTGATCCATTATATGTTTCTATTTGAAAACAGTAACTGAGCCAATTCAAAACTGATCTAGATGATGCCTGGATACCTTTCTACTGCCTCGATGAAAAGTTAATATTTTGGTATATACATGGGAATTTAAATGTAATTTCAGGAAGAAAAAAATTTCGATCACATATTTAGGGAAAAATTACAGGATAGGATACTACTTAGTTTAAAAATTAAATCCATACACCCCCTAGACCTCTGCAATTGTTTTGGTTTGGGTTTTTGTTTCTTTGTTTGTTTCTCTTTATGTGTGTAACTCGGCATTGTTCTACATGGCCAAGGCAAACACTCAGAGACAGATGAAGCAAAGCTACACATATTTACAGGTCAACATATAGGCAAAATTTAATCACATACTAAATCCTAGTTCTCCTTCTGCTCTGCACCAGGACCATGTACTTTCTCTTCACTGGTTCTGTCAGACCAAGTCTTTATTGCCTAATTATATACACACATCTCTAACTGAAGCCTTGGTTACTTTTTTAAGTAGTTATGGCATAAGCATACATGTAGTATGAAGAATATTTCATTCCATTTAATTCTTAATAAAATAATGTCGAGTACTAAGGCTACTGCTAACAACTGAACTCAGTAGAATCAAATCAGTGGACAGCATTTCTCAAAAAATACTCAAATCTTTAAGGTTCTAGGAAATGGTTCTAAGAAAGGATGAAGGAGACTCTTGCAGTGAAGTAACTTTTTGAGAAGCTGGTCAGCATTTATCTGGATCCCTAGGAACAACTAATCTGAGAATCTGAAAAGGGCCTGAGTAAATTTTCTATATCAGTGCTGTGGTTATACTCGTTAATAAATACAGTGCAATGGCAAGTGCACTATTGCCTAAAAATTTGGTTATTGTTTTTTTATTACCCAGAAGAGACAGCTGATCCATATTTCTAATTTATATTGAATATTGCACCTATCCATTCTGCCAGAAAAGGACTAGTAGATGCTTTGTTCTTCCTTATGTGGTTATTAACTGCAGACTTACTTTCTGTAAGATAGAGATAAGAATTGTGTGTGAAACCAGAAATTAGTAGTTTCAGTTGAGGCAAAGGGGCAAATCTTCATACGGACTGTGCTCCATTGGAGCAAGCAGTTTATACCTGTGATGCAGAACCTCCAGCCACAGCTCTAAAAGGACAGAATCTGGCTTCATCCAAATCTGGTCAGGATATCTGAGAGAATGTGCCACTTGCATAATGCTGGAGTTAACACTAGAAGGAGGCAGAACACTCCTTCCTGGTTCTTATGGGTGACCTGACCTTGATATGTGATCATTTCCCATGTGAGTAATAAGTTTTCTGCTCTAACAGAACAACATGCAGTACAGGAGCTGACAAAAGCCTCCATGAGCGGCATTGCGATTGATGGGGAAGTACTGTCCTATTTGGAATTGGCACAGGTCAGTGTGCACTGTTTTTTTAAAGATACTCTGGTGAACTGTAGGACTTGCTGTTAGCATCTTACTGGTTCTAATTATTGCTTCTCAGTGGCTCAAAGTCTGCAATTCTGAGAGTGACTGACAATAAAAATCAGTTTTATCTTCCATTTTAAAGATTTTTCCATTAGTTCAAAGATGAAACATCTATGTAAGCATTCTCAGAAGAGTTCTCTTTTAAATACGTATTTCAATTTTTCTTGATTTTGGGGCTTCCAAGCTCCACCTTGTCATGGCCGTGCTTCAGTAACATGAAATACAATGTAATGAAGCTACTCAGCTTTGTAATAGTAAGTGATTCCTTTCAATTCCGTTCTTGCAGATAATGTAGACCTGTATTATAAAGGCAAAATTTTTTGGTTACTTAGTCTTGACACTTAGACTGTCTACTTGGAGCCAGTCATCAGATAGTTCAGAGTGCAAATCCTGCTACTTTATATTCAAACATGTTTCAGTGTTTCTTGAGTCCTGGAAACTGTGAAGAGAACAAACGTCCAGCTCACAGTTGAACTGCACACCTTTGTTTTCCAGAAGGAGTGATACAGCAGTCTCCCAGATACAGCAGTACAAGCTAAACCACTTTTTTTTTAGTTTTATTTTTCTTGATTTCACACGGATGATGAATCTGGCTGTAGCTTGGCTTGAAGCCTGGGGTTTAAGTAGCTCTGAAATACAGCACAAGCTAGCCGCCATGCAAGAGCACCAAACTGCTTTCAAGTACCTGCTTTGCAATACCTATAATGCTGTTGCAAAATCAGGACTGAACGCCTGCCAAGAAAGGGCAGCTCACTTAAGTTTGATTTTATGAAGGGTGGTTTGGGGGGGGGGGGGGGGTGTTAGTTTGGTGTTGGGTTTTTTTTTGTCTTTGTCTCTTGTTTGAAAATGGAAGTAATATGACTACTGGTAGGGTAGCCTCTGTGCCGCCTACATCGATATGATGTGTTTATAGCCTGAGAAGATCATAGTAGACAGAATGCCAAAATAAATACATATGCTAGACAATTAGACTTGCATTGCAGCTGTGCTTCCTTATGACCAGAGGAAGCTTGTACAAGATTTTGTGTTGAGCTTTCAAGTAATATTTTATTCCTGTCGACAAGCATAGTTTCCCAGGCAATAAACTCAGAGCAGGGCCTGCAGTAATTGATAGGGATATATGACTGGTACAAACGTAGGTCCAGCATTCCTCCATGAGGGTTCAGATCCTCTGTGGTACTGGATGCAGTTTGCCATATGCTGTAAATGCTAAATGCCTATTCATGAGCCCTTTGGGCCAGTGGTTTTTCCAGCAGAATTGCATGGGAAGATCCAAGGCATCTAGAAGCCTCTTCAGCCTTAAATAGCTTCCCTGTATGCTTGGGAGACTGCTGCCAGATACACTGGGGGCCATTCTAGCCTTAGTTTTTAATTGGAGCCGCAAAATGAATTATAACCTCAGGAAATGTAATAAGCTTTTTGGTTTTCTTTACAGTTTCACAATGCTAACCAGCTGGCAGCTTGGTGTTTGCACTACATCTGCACCAATTACAACAGTGTTTGCTCCAAATTTCGCAAGGAAATCAAAGCTAAATCTTCAGGTATGGGTAACTTCCCTCCACAGTTTTCATGAGGTTTCCCTTTTTCTTCACACCCAGTTGATTAAACATGAAGACAAAGATGAGCGTGATTCAGCTCATCATCAGCATCATCTCATGATTCAGAGACTGAAACTGTGTTACACTGAGTATCATTCATAAATTCTTATCTGTAAAGAAAGGTCATAATCATTAACCTTATTCCTGGGCAAGTATTATATTCTTTACCTGTTATAGTGATGCTAAAAGGAACAGAGGTAGTTTCAGTCTCCACAATGAAAAATGCACTCTGTAAAGGGCTTGCTTTTTCACACTTTAGTGAACTAAGGCCTTTTGTGTGTCACCACTTTCAGTCTCTTCACACTGGAAGTAAAGCATATGAAGAAACTGGGGGAATCCCCCAAAAGCCAGCCAATGTAGAGACTAGATAAATGATTAGCTGCAGGCACTCAAGGCATTTCTGAGATTTGTGTATCTTATGAGCTTGTTTGAAGGCTTTTTGATTGTTTCTTTTTAATCAGATAATCAAGAATATTTTGAGAGGCATCGGTGGCCGCCTGTGTGGTATTTAAAGGAAGAAGATCATTACCAGCGAGTTAAAAAAGAAAGAGAAAAGGAAGATGTTGCCCTGAACAAACACCATTCAAAGCGGAAGTGGTGCTTCTGGAATTCCTCTGCTGTAGTTGCCTGAACAAAGCAAATAAGGGAAAATCCATAACCAATGTCAAAAATTAGTCTTATTGTTAGAAATAAGATATACTTCAGGTTGTCAGGAAACTTTGTTCCACGTGTGCATTTATTACGCTAGGGTCAAAAGCACAAGCTCATTGAAGGTGAGCCTGGAACAGCTCCTTGAAGTCATATGTATATTTTTGACTAGCAAGCAGATAAATGTCTACTATTATTACATTTCTTTTTATTAAAAAAAAAAAAAAAGGAGGGAAAAATTTCCAGCATTAATATTTCAGTCTCCAGTTGGGAAATATTTTTATACTGTCTGGTACTTCTTGTTCAGATGAAATTCTGGATACTGTTTTATTTTACAGACCACAAGATAACCATGTAGCAGCTTTGTAATTAGATTTTAACTATTTTTACTATGCGAGTACAGTGAAATAGACAATCTTCAGTCATAAAGAAACCACTTTTAGAATATCTCATAAAAAGTCATCTTAGGAAAAAATCTAGTTGCCTAGTATATGTTGTCCTTTTAAACTCAGTACTGTGCATGGGTGATCTAATTAGATGGTTATTTCCCCTTTCTAAGGCAAAGGGTTGGAATAAGAACCAATAACTGCAAGATATAGAGTGCTTGATCTTTGCTCAGCTGAATAATAGGCAGTATAATTACCTGTTCAACCACAGGCAAATGTATTTCTGATATTTGCCATGTAAGTGCAAATAATTATGACTATGTGGGCCACATGAAATCTAGTGATTCTAGGTATTCAGAGGTTTTATATGTCTAGATCAAAGAGGATATTTCTAAAATCATTTAGAAGGGCTTATTAATTTATATCCTCATACAAGTATGGATCTGAGCGCAAAAAGCTGTTACACTGCTTGCATTTGAATTACTGCATGGCAGTTACTTTGTTCTGTTAACCATGCAGCCATTCCTTATGCTGAATTCCTTTTTGCTTCAGTGCAAGCAAATGAAAGGGCTGCAAAAACAAATAGGAGTTACCTAGTGTTACAGCATTTTGTAAAGGAAAATGTATCTTCACACACAAGATCAGTTTGATCCAAAATCTTTTATATAGCTTTTCCCAGGTAGAACTCAAACTGTTAGATTATTTTAATGAAGTAGATTATATTTTTCCCTTGGAAGTAAGTATTCCCAGAAAGCTGGGGTCAAATGATGGCAGAAAGGAGGAATTCTGCACAAGTGGTGCAAGAAAAGAAAAAGCCTCCAGTGATTTTAAATAACCTGTGTGTTCATGACCTTTTATCAGGCATTACTCTAAAGCTGCAGTGTTACGCTAGATTGTGTAGGGATGGGAGCATTTTTTAAAAGACCAAAACTGAAATACATAGACTGTAGAACATACACATGCAATCCTGTACAGTGTCTCAGGCACAATTCTGTAACCAAGGTAGTATTGTGTATTAGATTTGTTAATGTTGTTTTGTGCTGGCAGCTCAGCATACCAATGTGAAAAGCTGTTTGTGTTTTTTTCTGTATTCAAAGGCAAGGCAGTGCAGTCAAACCCAAGTACTGTAGGTCAGGAAAGGCTTGGGACTGAAAGCCATATACACCTGTTCGTATTTGCATTAGGAATGGACTAATTTGTGGTGGATGCTACCACAGGATGGTAGAGGCTATCCAGCATGGAAGAGTTACTGCTCTACAAATTTTTATAAGGAAAGCAGGTGACAGATTCCTACCCCTATAAGATTCATCACCATATGGTGATAAAGAAGGGCTATAAATGATGGTTGCAAATATGTCTCCTTAATTCTTGATCAGCGATAACATATAGTGTGGAGAAGAATTAATGAGAGAAGATATGTCAAGACTAAGATGAGAAATATTTGTTGTCATAAAATGTTAACCAGTCACGTTTTGAGTAAGTATTGCTACTAGATTTTACACAACCAAAGCTACTGTACGATTGTAATCTTGCCAAACTGTAATGGATATATAAATGAACTTGAGGTATATGCAATAATATCCAGTTGTTCTAGTTATCAGCTACTATAACCAAGTGGCTGGTTCATTTGGTTAATGCTGTCTATGGCCTTTAATCTTGGTGTTTATTTTGTGGTTTTTATTTTGGAAAAAAAAAGTTAATAAAACCATTTAGTTACACATTGTCTCCCAGCTCTTTGAAGAAGCTTCCTGAATTTTGCATTAGGTGCTGCACTTCTTAGTGCTGGTTGTAATCATCCAGTTGTGGTATCATTTGTTTAATTTTATTGAACTGGTATTTGCGTGGCAGATTAGGATTTATGGTTGGGAGTGTCATAAGGAGATCCTACAGTGTTGGTATACGATGATGGAAGGTTGGTGTTTGTCACTTACTGTTCAACTACGTAGCAAAAAAAATCTCTTGCCACTTTTCCCCATGGTTTCTGATGTTTAATTAAAATTACATTACCCAAGGGACATGAAACTAATTAGACATGACAGACATGGGGAAGAAAAATGCAGGTAAACAACAGGAGGGCTGTATGGTTTTCAGTACGCTCTAACCTTTGTACAAACATTCTTTTCCCTGCTTCCTCACTTCCTTAGTTGTCAGCCATTCTACAGAATCCCTCATTACCTGTTAGTAGACTCTTAGCAACTACCTCCATGCATATAGGCTGTTTAATTGATAGAGGTAGAAAGTTGATGCTTTTCTAGAGGATTTTTGCAAGATGTCCTGCAAAGAATGCCATATTTGGATTTTTTTTTAAGCTCTTTAGCAATGCCAAAGACGTTGAAAGTAAGCACATTCAGCACACACTGTGCATAGTTTTTTAAGTGGTAATTTATGGGAATGTTACATATCTCTGTGATTTATTTTGGAAGGAAATTTTTATTTCTTTGACCTTACCATTAGAAAAGTTAATAGACTCAACCAAAAAAGTGGTAACATTAGAGGCAAAAATATTTCTCTTATTTATTATAAAACCAGTAGCATGGGAAGAAGGAGCAAATCAGCAGGGTTACTCTTCAGAACATATTATGACTCTTTAGAAGAAACTGTGTGTCCTTTTTTTCTGGGGAGTCTCATTCAGCTTCTTAGAAACAGTGTTTTTCTACTTTTCTTTAGGACAGAATTTCTGCCAGCAATTTCCTCTGCATCACAATACAAACCAGTTTCTGTGGCTTCCCACCCACAAATAGCACACCAAAGCCAGAAATAGAGGTGTTTTATGAGTAAGATGGGATTGGCCAGACTTCAACCACAACTCAATTTTATTCGCAGAAGACCTATTCATCATTGTCTTTTAGTCAGAAGAGGCCTCGAAGCATGGACAGGTACACCAGATAGTATGGCATATGTGGGCATGTTGAGAAGGGCTGCTGCCTAGTAGAAGGGACTGATCTAGACATCCTTTCTGAACACTAAGAGCAGGATTGTACCAGAGAAAGGGAAAAGCAGCACAGGGCTTTATTGCTCTAATTCTTCAGCAGTTTACCCACAGATTTCTTTCAGAATGATTTATGCCTAGAAGTGTTTGATTTGTAAAATCAGGGTTGTTTTTATTTTTCCATGTTCCGGTAACAAGCACTGGGAGACCAGGTGAAGGCATCTTGAAAGTGTTTCTCTGAGAGCCAAGTCTTCCATCATCTGTACAGACAGATTTAGGTAAAGGTCTAGTGTACTAAATGGGATTAATTTTGGTACCTATACTCCCGGATAGTGAAATATTTCAGTTCTTCCAGACTTTTTTAAGATTACAGTCTGGTGAAGAGATTTGCTTTGTCAGATGAAACTACAATTTTGTCCCTATTCTGTCCCTTTTTTTCTAGATCACAGTCTCTATACTCTTATCACTGGATAGGCCAGCATTTATTTACTCTGGGTTGGAACCCAAGGTATGTGCTGTGCAGTGAGGTGTCTTTAAGGTGGCTGCTTGCCACTCCTGAGTCCCCTTAGATTCTTGGTCTATTAAAATCATCTTAACAGCATTTACGTGAGTCTACTTCTGCAGGCAAAATTCCCATTGAAATGGATGAGATAACACACATGCCCTTTGAGGTGCCATGTAATGAATTTACACATTATCACTTGCTTGTGTTCCAAATCTGGTAACAGAAGTTTCCTTTCTGTAGTGCATTCAGGCTAAGACAGTGTGTTAGCAGCAGTAATCCCTATCCTGCAGGCTCTACAATAGGACAGTTCATTGTCAATTAATTTATGTTTTTGCCTTTAGTTAAGAGAATGTAACACTTGTCATGGATTCACTTTGCACTAGCAGCTAGAGTAGTGAGAATATTGTATATTTATACATGCAAACTAAATCCCTCACCGCTGCTTTACATAAAAAATTTGATTTCAGGTAGAAATATGAAAACCTTTTGAATCAAGGCTGCAGGAGGTCAAGAAGAGTATTTGAACATCAGAAGACACAAAAATGATTATGCTAATGTATCCCAGCTCTAGAGAAAACCAAACCAGGAAGATAATGATGTGATTCAGAGAGAGAAGCTAGCATGGGACAACAGGATTGTAATGGCTCCTTTATCATTGTTCAGCTTTGCTATTTCATTTGTAACAAGGCCATATAGCTACAACATCCCCCTGGGCTGTTCTGCAGCAACAATTGTTCCCAGATGCAGAGCATCCCACCCCCACTGCATGAGATGGCACATGCTGCAGTGGAAACATTATTTGCTGGTGTACCTCAAGTCCTTTCCTGTGCAGCACTGGTATCCCACAATCTGTCCCTTGGCCTGCAGAGCCCAGTACCACCTCCTGGATTTGTACATCTGGTTTTGTCTCATGTTGAAGGATATTCCAGAACAAGACCCGTATCCCTATGTAAGAAGGATCTCCAGCCAATCTCCTTCCCTGGGACATCAGGCAGTGGAAGAATAAAGGTCTGCGGCTGCCAGATACCAGCCTGTCTAGGGATTTCAAGATAAAAAAATTGAAGTTAATAACTTTCAAAAAATCACTCAGCCAGTGACCAAGTCACAGAATCCAGAGGGAAAAACTGCATGACAGCCTGGTCGGCACTATTTCAGGTACCATTATAAAGATGCTAAACTGGGGAGGGGCAGATTCCTTGTGGAAAGCTCTGGCTTTCAGCTTTGAAGAAAAACAGGCTTCACCATTAGATACAATTAGCAAGCTCGGTACCATGCCTGTGTATTGCGCAGGTCTGAACAGCCCCACCGGAGGACTGTCTGTTTCCCCCACCCCATTCTGGCTGCTCTGAAGTTTCAGATGAGCAGCCAGGTGATGACACTTCACAGGGAAGATTTTTCTTAAGAAATTTTCTTGCCTTTAACATTTTTTAAAAAGGTTTCTTTATTCCCCATGGGGATTAATATTTTTTTCTATTATGGCTGTATAATAAGGATTACACGGCATCTCTGGTATCAGTGCTGACTAGTCAAGTTGTCCTCACAAATACAATTAGCAGCAGATTAAAAGCATATGATTAAATATGTATTTTAGTCATTAAATGTAAGCTGTTCATTCTGACTGGATGATCAGATGTGATTACCCCCACCTCCTGGCTATTATAAATATTAGTTTTGCACTACATATTACAAAGAAATCTCTTTAGATTTCTCTCCTGTGTCCTTAATTAGACTTAGAGCCTGCTCACAGATTTTTGTGGATCTCTATGCCCATCATATCACATTGACATTTTCAGTCGTAGCATTTCTGGGTTTAGTTTTAAAATATTTAACATATCTCATCCTGTAATCAAACTGTGTTAGATGACGATGCCTTTTCCCACAAGCAATATAGAGAAAGGAAGGGTTTCTAAGGAGCCAATGGGGACTCCAGGGCCAAGGAAGCTCTCTGAATCCTCCTTGTTCGTGCACAGCAGAGTCTGCGGGAAGAGCTGCATTGGCTTGCAGGGGATGTGATCAAGTGTCACTAGTCCTGCGGTCTGTAAGATATCCAACAGCACTCTGTAAAACAACCTCAACCAAGTGCAAGTATTCACACACTTATTGCTCAAGATTCATCTCTGCTTTCTAGCTCTCCAGAGGGTATGTAGAGCTTTTCCTGCTTCGCTCAGGCTGGTCTGCTGAGGCAGGTTCTCCCAGCTTTGTCCTTGTGTCCTGGGTTCAGCAGTAGCAGTCATTTTTCTCCTTCTTAGTGGCTGGTGCAGTGCTGTGGTTTTGACTTTCGGCCTGAGAACAACGCTGATAACACCGATGGTTTTAGTTACTGCTCAGTAATGTTTGGTCTGACCAAGGACTTTCTGAGTCTCATGCTCTGCCAGGGAGGAAGGGAACCTGGGAGGAAGCAGAGACAGGACACCTGACCCAAACTGACCAAAGAGGTATTCCATACCAAGCACGTCATGCCCAGGATGTAAAAACTGGGGGCAGAGGCCCAGAAGGGTTAGATCACTGCTCTGTCGGGCTAGGTATTGGTCAGCGGGTGGTGAGCGGTTGCATTCTCTTCCCTTGTCATTATTATTATTGGTGGTAGCAGCAGTGGTTTGTGTTATACCTCAGTTACTGGACTGTTCTTATCTCAACCCGTGGGAGTTACATTCTTTTGATTCTCCTCCCCATCTCCCTGGGAGCAGGGCCGGGGGGGAGAAGGTGGGGGAGTGAGGGAATGAACTGTGTGGCTGATTTACGGCTGGGCTTAAACCACGACACCCCCCTTCATTTTAGCTGACCAAGAGCAGTAAAGTTTGAATACTTAACTAATTCCTGGCCTGCTATGTTTCTGTGGCAGGTGCTGTGGCCAGTGAAGGACTGAAGTTCCCACAGCTGCACAGCCTTTCCTTTCTCAGGTTTCCAAGGCTAAAAAAGGTAATGAGCTGTAGAGGCTGATGTCTGTGCTTAATTGGTTATATCATCTGCTCAGGGGGGTCTGTTTGTTTGCTTGTAATCACAGCAAGGTTTGTTTTGTGGAAGCTAATTTGTTAAGAAGGTAGGAGGAACAAGAAATAAAAATGGCTGCATCAAAAGATAATTGGGTGATTATCTAAAGGTAATTGGGTAATTAGGCTAAAGACTTGTTTTTCTTTCTTCTTAGGCCTCTCCAGTACCTCTGAAGGTCAGTGCAGGGGTTGCAGGGCAGAATTTTCCTGACAGTTAATAGAACTGGTTGTTCTTCCATAGCTGAGCAGATTGGCAAGAAGGCTGGTGCCTCAGAGTTTGTTAGAAGCCATAAAATGATTTACCTTCAATCTTTTCTGTTACCCACTGGCTAGTCAGTATAATACGTGGTGTTGGTCTGACCTTGCTGTGAGGCTCTTCGAATGGTTCTGTGCCCTGCACAGTGTAGTGAGTGCTGCATGGAGCACATGTGCTGTTGTACCTGTAGAAGGCAGGCACTTGATACATAACCTGCAACTGTAAGGGCAGCATTTGAGAACTTTGCTATTCTCTTCTAGCTCCATGGCTTTTGTTTTGACATTGCTCACCCTCCCAGTGCATTAACACAGCATGAGACTTGGCCAGGAGGTAATTTCTTTAAAGTACATTCTCCCCTCAGGCTTCAAAATCTTGTTTTCTTGAATCTGGGTACACAAACACCAAACAGAAATCAAGCAGTTCTGCCCATTGCCCCCCTGTTCCTTCCAAGCTGTTTTTCAGCCATTGTCAGCCAGGCTGCCCATGCAGAGCAGTCAAGCTGCAGAACTTGCCACATGGCACTGGGTATATGAATAGCCTGCATAAACTCCTAGGTAACCTGGAAAAGTCCATGATAAGAATTTAAGAAATACATAGAAAAATATGCCTCACTGAGTAATTCCCAAAGGCAAACAAATAGCTGATAGTTTTCAGAAGAGGTATCAAACTGGCCATGCTGTTCTTTGTTTCTCTGGGCATCAGATTTGGCCACAGTCAGAGGTAGTATAAGGGACAGACGAATTCTTGGTCTCACCCAGCAATGCTGATCTCTATGCTTTAAAACTACTGGGATGAAGGATTCAGTGCAGTGGGGGAGCTTTTCCCACCTATCCATGTGCTCCTTTGCAATGAGATACCTAATAGGGTTCTCTATTCCTGATCACCTTCCGTTACTGGAAGTCCTCATGATGCTTTTAAGCTGTTGTTACAAATGCTAATAATAAATTTAGGTGGCATTGATGGTAACATGCGTAGAAATAAAGAAAACCAGTTGTCTGATTTTTGCAGGTTAATATGCAGCTTTTCAATTCAGTGTGCTTTTACTGCACCACCTGCACTTAATGGGATTATTGCTTGTTCACGAAACCACATCTTAGTAGGCTGTACATCATTCACAAGAATCCGTAACTACTCTAGCACACTTTACATCTCCTGGATGTTTAACCAAAAGCTGTGCCATATTGGTTCTGGATTGTTATCTGTTTTGCAGCAGAGTTGAAACAGAAGTGGTTTTGCCAGGTTCGTTCAATATCTGCCCCTGATCTCTCTCCTTTAGGTGCACAGCTAATCAGAATCAATTCTTGAACAGACAGTCAGGTGTAAGCTACAGTTCAACTAATCTGCTCTCTCTCACTGCTTCATTTACTACTGTTTTCTTTCAGGGAACCATCAGTATAAGATAGATCTTCTTTTTGAACTCCTTTTTGATCTTAATTGCAATACCTAGGGAATAAAATGCAGCTGGAGTAAAATGCAGCCACAACATTTTCCCCTTGTCCCTTTAGCACTCAGCTACAGTCATCTTCCGATTTGTCAGCATTTAAGGGAAGTGCTAATCAAGACAAAACCCTTTGATATGGGTACTTGACATTTCATGAGCAGCCTCATTCTTTGATATAGGCTGTAACTGGGCATAAGGAGGGAAGACTGGCCCAATCATTGTGTCTGCACTGAGTTGTCATTTGTAGAGATTGGCATACTCTAGGAAACCAGAAGAGTCTTCAGGAACAGTACTTCCAGCCTTCTAAGAAAGCAGGCATTACATTAAAGGGCTCTGTTTAGCCTGGGGCAGGGGGGCAACTGGAGATACCCAAACTCCAGGCAGAAAGGCTGTCAGGAAGTAACTGAGCAATCCCATAGCATGACAGTTGAATGGCTTCAAATGAAACTAACACATGGCAGGTTCACTACTAAGATTGTTTCTCCACATCAGTGTTAGTTGAGCAGCAAAATTTTGTGCCAGAGAACACTGGAAGCTCACAGAGCTCTCAGAATAAATCTCTGGGGAGAAAAGCTGTCGAAAACAGATCATCACTTCTGCTTTGGGGACTTAAGTCCAAGGCATTGAAAGCTGGCAGTATACTACCAAGTACCATTTCATGCTTACCTTTGCTTTATCTTTCCCAAAGTGTCTGCTGCTGGCCATTGTCAGAGGCACGATTTGGGGCTGAGCAGACCTTTGGTAATCTGCCCATGGCTATTCCTATGACCCTGGGTAAGGACACTCCTACTTCACTGCAGAAATACCCAAGTCTGCTCTTCCCCTCTGTTCTGCAGGCAGTCCTTGTTAGTCTCCTATCTAATGTCAGTTAGAGAGCTCATCACTTGCCTGTTGGCAAGTATAAACTCAACCCATGAAGGGGGAGGAGAGAAAGCAGGGGGATTCATCCTTCATCTATTCCTGGAAGACTGTAGTGTTCCTGCAGTGTTCTGAGCAACAGGTGAGCCTTTTAGAAGAGGTCAGATGCAGAAGAGGTTGTCTACAGACAAAGGCTGCAGAACAGGTACCTCTTTGAGCACAGGAGTCAAACCCAGGCACCAACTCCTGTGAGTGGGATATAATCCTGACCAATATTACTTAAAAATGAAATCAGGCCTCACAATCTACAGCAAGTGCTGGTGGTTGTTCTGGATGATGCTAAATCACATGAGGATACATAGTATGTATACAGTGTCTGCCAGGCATTTTAAAGCATCTTGGTTCATTTCACCTAACCAAACATCTAAGTAACATATTAGATTCAGCTCTTTGTGTTGTGATCCGCAGAGTCACCTATACTTGCCTGCTCTTTAGGATGCCATTTTGCCTGTTGGGAATGAATCAGTTTCCAGTTCTGGATCTGCACAGTACTATGTTAAAAAAAAAAAAAAATAAATAGAATGATGTGAGCAGTGGTAGCAGAGAAATATGAAGATATGTCTTGCCTTAAGCACAGCCACCTGCTGCTGAATGTGTCCAGCCACCACTTCTGCCTACCTTCTTTTTGTCTTGCTTCTTATTCACTTTGCTGATTTTCACACACAAGGCTGACAAAGCACCATCACTTACTATGATACACATTTCTTCTATTGCTCAGGGAATAATCTTTCATTTCTATAAGCTTTTTCAATTTTCTTAAGGCCTTTTACCACTTTGCCAGTGTAGCATAATTTATTTTGTTGAGTGGTTTACACATTAAAGTGTGTGAAGTTGTATTTATATGTCTCTGATGAGTTCTTTGCTAGCTAGTGGAACAGTGTTGTGGAGGGTTTTTTTCTTGGAGCTTTCTGTTTTCACAGTGCAATTTTTCACCTAAAAATGGGACTTCAAAACTGCTGACTTTTGCCACCTCAGGCTACTTTAATCACCAGCTCAATTCTCAGCTCCAGCTACACAGTGCAGAGCCTGGCATCCTCCCTGTAGCGGGAGCTTCTCACTTTAGTCCAGAGCAGCTGAGGACCTTTCAAACAGCAAGCTGCAACTGTCCCTCTCAGCTGCTATCCTTCAGTTTTCTGGCTTCATGCCCTTAGTGTAAGTTACATGTTTTATCCATGTATTTCATATATATAGTTCAAAAAGTTTAGGCTCTGCCTGCTGTTACCTTTAAAATTGAAATGTTTATTTCCTTCCCATACATCCTTCCCCCTCTTGTAGCTTAAGCTTTTCTTAACCTATGTAGCAAAGTGTGGGCATTAAGTGTGATTAAAGATAACTGTGGACGTACTCACATCAGAGCACAGGGAAAACTTAACTCGGTTTTGTACAAGTGCCTTTAGTGGTGGACAGCTCATGCAGCACTTCAGGTAGGACAGAAGAAGGCACAGTCAGAGCCATCATAGAAAGATTTGGGCTGGAAGGAACCTTAAACATCATTTAGTTCCAACCCCCCTGCATGGGCAGAGATACCTTCCACTGTATCAGGTTGCTCAAAGCCCCATCCAGTTCTTACCATTTCTTTTGAAAGAAAGAAGGGGCAACACATTTTTCCTAGATATGCTGATACTTGACTGCAGTCACAGCACACTGCTTGATCTATAAAATATGCTTCTTGGGAAACAGCCAGGTTCATCTAAGAACTATTTTCATGTGAGGCTTAAGGACAGGGGGTTTTTACTAGATATCCAGACCTTAGGCAGAACATTTATATTGGTCAATAGAGTAAACATTGAGTCTATTGGTACTAAGCTGGTTTATAAAAACCACAGCTTTTCCTAAAAATAGGCCCAGAGGGTTTAAAGTGCAGAGAGAATAGCATCTTTTGTTCTTGCCCTGCCTCTGTAGCATCCTGGTTTTCAGACTAGGCCCTTGGAAATACTCTGTGTACTTCACTGCTTTTTGAACTGGGGTGAGGAGAAAAAAAATACAGAGAGGAGGCTGAAGAGTGGGTAGGCAATGCCAGAAGAATGCAAGTCTTGTTATTAGACACACAATCATCACTAAGAGTGGATTCACTTGCATTCACCTTAGCTAAGACTGGTGTTTGCAAGCCTCATGCATGCACTCAGCTCTCAGTCCTTCCTCTTAACTCCCAGATGCTGGAATGCACTGGAGAAACTCATTATGCAGTACCACAGGTGAGCCCTTAGGACAACATTTATACCATTCCCTATGGTAACGTGCCAGCTGCACAGATGGCTTCTTTCTGGCTCTGCTTTTCGCTGAGTTGTACATTTTGGAGCCTGCCTTGAATCAAACCTGCCCTTGCATAGCTAGCTAGAATATAGCTGTGTGGCCAGTTGTGAAAGAGCATCACATTCCCTCATAAATATGAGGCTCACTTCCCCTGTTTTGGGATATTTGACCCACCTGATGAGGGTTTTGAAGGTTGCCAGGAGCAGAGGAAAATTTGTTGAACAAAAAATGCATTACAACATCTAAAAAGGGCAAATTAAAAGCTGAGTGGGCTGTTGAAAGCCTAATTCAAACCAGAGAAGTGGCTGATCATTAACTTTTCTGTAGCAGATGAGGCATTGCTATAAAAGCATATTACTAAGATTAATTAATTTAGTACCATATCACCTCTTTTAAATAGGTAGATAACCCCACTGAATAGGGAAACAAGTAGAGATAAAAATACCCTGTGGGAGCTAATTGAAAGTACATCAGCTGCACAGAGCCCTGCACCTATTTGTCCTTGCTCATTGTTTGAAGCTATGGCAACAATATCCTCTAACTTTGAGCAAGGCATTTTCCCTGCTATTAGTGACCAGCTAGGATTTGTGGTCAAGATATCCCACACGGCAACTCATCCCTACAATTATTAGATGTTTTACTACTTGCTCCTTAATTAAACACCTCTTTCTTTAGCACAATAGTGTAGCATAGCAGCAGGGAGCAGAGACTGAAGTCTAAAGATGACGGGCTTACAACTATTTCCTTACAAGAGGTGTGCTGCTGTGTTATTAACTAGTACAAGCCAACCCCAATGAAACCACAAGAAGAAGGTTTCTAGCTGACCAAAGTCTTGCATGCTGAAACAGGACAGGGGAAGCTGTAAAGGAGCATTTAGTTCAGTCCATGAGCAAACAAAGGATTAAATAAATACACACCTAAACTGCTAACAGCATGTGACACTGGTGTGCCATGGGATGGCAATTTCAGGCAAAGAAAGGAAGATTCCTATAAACTTTAGAAAATGGAGAGCTCATTTTCCAGTTTACACTTCTTAAACAGAAGAAAAATAACAGTTTAAGCCAGGTAAGTGTGAAGCATGCAAAGCAGCTTACCTTTTGCTCCCTTTAGCTCTCAGTACGACCCTTACTCTCCATCAAGTGCTGAAGTACCAGCTCTGGTGCTGCTTAGCATCCATAGCCTTCCCATCTCCCAGATGCGTTTGCAGCCTTCTCCCTTCTTCTTCCTCCTCCCATAGGCTTTATTTCAGTGGGCTTTAACCTACTAGGAAAGTAGCTTTATTTTAGATCTAGCATGGTTTTAAATTATTGTTTACATCCATCTTGTTCTGCTCAAATATTGTTCTGCTGAGTACAGTAACGTCTTCCTACTTTCATTCTGCAAGGTGAAAGAGTTTAAATGAAAAAAAATGGTTTTAAGCTGATTTCTTAGTGGAGACCTACTTATAAGCTTTGATGTGTTTTTCTGCAAGGAGTCATCTACCACAGCACTACGTAAAGTTTGGAGCCTGGATCTCAAAGAGGGCCTCAAACAGGATCTTAAAGAAAGGTCAGAGAATTCTGGTGACCAGAAAAGAAAGAGATAGCGATGTTTCATCTTGTTCTGTGTGCTGCTGCTTCTCCTTCAGTCTCCAGCTGAAGCTTTCCTGAAATTGTTCAAGTATAACCTTTTTTCCTTGGCTTTATCAGGCACTGAAATCTGAGGAAAAAGTGTGTTTCAGTGTTGTCCTTTGCACAGTAAAAGAAAAACACTTTTTCGTGGTACTCTCTGACCTATTGCCCAGGTGATGGGTTCACCACTTCCTCAGCAAAGCATTTTCTTTGATGCTTTATCTACACATATCTTACCCGCTGCATTTGTTATCGGTCTATGGTTTTGCAGGGGATATATGCATGGGACTAAATACATGAAGAAAATACTAGGGATTTTCACATGCTTTAAGTGTGTTCATCGGAGACTCTCTTGATGCTATATGCTTTCTTTAGCATGATGAAGCTCTCAAGTATGCTTTGTCAATCTCGTATGTGGTCTAGCTAGATGTTCCTCATGCTGTAATTTTACTTACTGTAGAGAAGATGGCTCCTACCGTGAAAGTGATGGTTTGGTGGTTTAATGAAACAGATATGTGTGGGTTTGTCTGGATCTCATCCCTTTACCTGCTCCTGCCAGCATTTCTTACTGCAAGTGGGGTTTGCCGATGGGACAGTGACCTCCAGAGCACAATACTGCTGCAGACATGAGATAGTCGCAGCTGGGAGCAAACTGCTCATGCACCTCAGAGCAAAAGTGCTGGGGAAGCCAGCACAAGCACAGCTGGGCCAAGCCTTATGCCGTCCTCTTCAGGCCCTTGCAGAGGGCTGGCATGGGTCTGTGGGCTTGCTCATCAGTGCAGTACCTGAGGCACTTCTCAAGAGGCAGCAGCTGTGTCCTGCCAGCAGATCCAGGTTGACATGCTAGAATCTGGTAAAATTAGTTACTGGAATGGTGGGTCTTTTCACCTCCCAGTGTCTCTGTTAGGCCTAGAGACTTTCAAATGAAACAAGAAGCCTTTTAAATGACAGCAGAGATGCTGATAATTCCATGTGGCCACAGGACATTAAGTCTACAGTATTGATGTCTCAGTTTGGCTCTTGTTATGGATCAAAAAGTCTTACAGGGCCAATAGAGATCACAAAGCTCATTTTTCTATAGCCAGGAATTATTAAAATAATTATAATAAAGTAATAATAATAAACCTTAACTTATTTTAATGTCAAATCTTTCTGACACTGACTGATTCTTCCAGCTTGCATATAACTCCCGTAGCCTGAAACCCTTCTGAATGAGTACCACACTCATTACACAATCCCCCAGGTAACATCTAAAAAGCTCACTTCAACTCCTCAATAAGTGAAAGGCTTTTGGGGTCCTTATAAGAGATTTCACTGAATGGGATAAGCTTGCCTTTGGAAGCCAAATTAATAAAAGTCAAGCACTGTCAAATTCATGGCAAATGCTGTGAGCCTGTCACTTTGAGATTGTAGGGGCAGATGGAGAGAAACTTTCCTGCTGGTCAGGGAACTTTCTGAAGGCCCAGTTATTGTGACCTGAATGATTTTTTAAGTTTTTAATTTTTTTTATAAGAACTAAACTTGCATTTTCTCCCATTTCTCACAGGCTAAAGCATGTATCACCTACTATAGGCCAGCTACTTAGTGGGAATATCACATCCCGGAATAACCCTTTCATTTGGTATGCCTTGGGTAAATTAAGGAAGCCTGAGAGTGTATTCCTTCTTCTGTGTTCCTCCTCAATCTTAGCAAGCCAGAATTGAAATGCAGTGGCATATTGGTTTCATTTGGATTTTTTTCCACCCAAGAGACTTGAAGCAACAAGACTTTCAGGACTGGGCTTAAGGGCTAGACAGCAAGACACTCCCTATTCAAACACAAAGAATGACTGGAAGAATGACTATTGCTGAATGGGGCTAACTACCAAACTGACAGCTGCTTTGATCATGTCAGTAACACTCTTTCAGGCTCTTCAGAATTTTGGGCTTTGGTTTGGCTTTGTTCATCTGGTTGCTGCTGAAGAAGCTTTCCTTTCCCTGGTATTTTAAAGGCGTATGTTATGATCTGTCACTCACTACATTTGTTTGGTGTGAAGTTTGAGGCTGTCCATTGAAAAGCACACTGCAGGAATGCGTTTATTTTGCTGTCTGCTGGAGATAGCACTAAACAGCTTAGTTCCCAGTTTTGTTGAGGTTTCGGCTACAATTTGTGTTGTGAATGTAATAATCACATTTGGGGGAGGAGAATTGGCATAAGTGGTCTATAAACAGAAGGCACAGAGCCTGCAGTTTTCTTTTAGGTTCCCCCAGGCTCTGGCTTTCCCCTGGCAAACAATCATGTTCACATGAAACTCATTGCAGAAATGGTGCTAGAAACACCAAAGCCACAGCTAATGTAAATCTTGCCTAGACTTTAAAGGGCTTCTCTAAACCGCATCTACAGACTGTTGGCTTTGACATCTCAAAGATACTCTCCAGGCTTCTAAATACCAAATGGATTTGAAGTCCACTTACTCCTGTCCTAAGAACTAAGGAAATCAAATCAAACCATGGAACCAAAAGCATTTTTAGTGTTGCTTGGTTGTAGAGGGGTTGAAAAATGCAATCTTCTACTTTGCAAGCACTTTGTCATTTTAAAATAACTGATACATATATGCAGAGAATGTGCTCTATTTCAGTTCAAAAGACAATATAGAGGCATTGAAGGGTAATTAAAGCAGTTGATGTTCTTTCAAAGCTTGAAGAAAGGAAAACCTGGACAAGCACTGCTTCTTATTATCCATAAACTTGCCTTTTTCTAAGCCAAGACTGCTCTATGACATGCATTACATGAGAAAATTATACAAAGCTATTTACTCACTTGTATGAAATGGTTTTTAATTGCAGAAAACCATGTTAGAGCCAGATTTCTTTTTTTTTGCTGACACGAAGGCAGATTAAACTCCACCTTATTTCTCTAAGTTTTTTGCTTTAAAGAGACCAGCCTAGTTTGTATAGTACATGTCACAAGCAATCAGAGGACTCTAGTTGTGATTCATTTAATTTGCTAAGGAGAAAAAAAAAATCCATAGATATATTTTTCCCTGTAGGCTTTCAGTATGAAGTTTCATGATGAACTCAAGGTCCTCAAACACAGGGCCATTCCCATCTGCAGTGCTTGCTAGTGCCTCACCTGCATCTGGGTGTGTGTGATGTTCATCACACTTCAACCTATTGTGACTGAGAGCACCTCTCTCAACCTGAACACCCAAAGCTGCAAGGTTTAAGCATTCCTGTTGGAACAGAGCATAATCTGGCTTATGGCCTGGGGTTTTGAAGATGTGCAGGAAGAGTTAAGTCACAGAGCCCATCTTTGGCAGGGTTTCATAGAGTTGCAGAAAGATGTACGGCAATTCCCTGAGTTAAGTCAATGACAGATTTTACTATGGACTCGTTTAGTTTGTACTCACTCTCTGTCCTTAGTATTGATGTTACTTGTGGAGAAGGGTATGTTATATGACTTTACCTATCTTTGAAAACCACCCCATTATATAAAGCAGCAGCACTGGTATTTTTCCCCATTTACCAGAAGTAGTACTTCAACAGAGCCTCATGTTGTAGGAGAGGACACCTGCTATGTATTTACATTTATGTATGCTCTTTAACTATGTGTAAAATGCACTTATACCTGGACCATATTATAAGCACTTGAATGAAAATTGGGAAATGATTAGTGTATTTTTCTATTTCCAAGGATAACTATCAAAGTACATCTCCTATATATTACCACCTGCATTTCTGTCTCAAACAGCTCAGTGAACAGAACTATTAGTGTAAGCTTGTTAGTTGTGTACCTGTACATCACTATGTATATTGAGAGAGGAGAGGAAAAAACAACCCTAATGCTTCATGGAGCAGCACTGGGGTGACTTTTATCAGCCATGTGACTTTATAATACCATGCCTTTGAGAGTGGACTGAGTCATCCAGGAGGTATTTTACATAGTTCTGTTTTTAGCCGAAAGCTTTTGCACTTAGAACACCATATCAACAAGTAAAACCAAGTAAATCAGTGTTCAGAACCACATTCTCACATACTATGAACTTGACTGTTTGTGTGGTTTTTTCTTTTGCTTTGTTTTTGGGTTTTGTTAGGGGGAATTTTGTTTGGTTTAGGTTTTTGGTTTGGTTTGTTCGTTTGGTTGGTTTGGTTTGTGGGCTTTTGGGGTCTTTTTTGGTTGGTTGGTTGTTTTATGATTTGTTTTTTATTTTTTGTTTGTTTATTTGTTTGGTTTTGTTTTGTGGGGGGTTTTTTGGTTTCCTTGGTTGGTTTGGGTTTTGTTGGTTTCTTTTGGGTTTATTTTTTAGCAGCAGAGAATCTAGTGACACTTTTGAAAGGTATTTAGAAAGTGACAGGCTGCAAAACAAAGAAAGACACAATGTTACACACACCTATCAAAGACCAAATGGGAAATCTAGAGATTAAGCATGCAGACTTGAAAAAAATCCGCTGCAAAACTGGCCACTGTGGAAAGTTGATAGGGATTCGTGATACTGATTATGAGCCTGTTGTAGTGTAACTATTGACTGGCACTTCTGTGATATTTGTTATATTAAGCATAGTCATTCTGATCATTAATTTCAGCATGAAATAGTTTTACAGAGGCTTTTGTGTGTTAGCCTAAGTAATTCTTCACCAAAGAGAGAAATCAGTATGTCAGTACAGACATCTCTGAAGTTAGCAAAATTTAACTGCCCAGATGTTTCATGAAAGGCTTTCAATCCAGATAGTATTTTCAGCCTGGCTGCCTACCAGAAAATAAATACCCTTCAATTTTTCATGGAGCCAGGAGAGTCACACTTTTTCTCTTCTTCCCTGCCCCCCTGCGGTGGTTGTCAGTGCTGAGGTACCAGAGTGACACCTCGTGGTCAAGAGGGAGGCAAAACAAGGAAACAGGAATAATGAGAATGTAATTGTCATACTGACTACACATCAGCACTTACTGTTGTCGCGGTTTAAGGCCAGCCGGTAACTCAGAATCACACCGCCATTTGCTCACTTCCCCCTTCCGGGCAGACTGGAAAGGAGAATCGGAAGAATATAAACTCCTCAGGCTGAGGCAAGAACAGTTCAGTAATGAAAGTATAATATAAAACTGCTACAGGAAATAACAAGGAGAGAGAATATAAAACTGAAAAGGGAAAAAAGCAACAATAAACACAAGTGATGCACAATACAATTGCTCACCACCTGCTGGACTGATACCTGGGCAGCAATCTGGGCCTCCTGAGCAACTCTCACAAGTTTATATGCTGGGCATGACTTGCTATGGTATGGAATACCCCTTTGGCTAGTTTGAGTCAGGTGTCCTGTCTCTGCTTCTTCCCAGCTTCCCCCCAGCTTCCCATGCCCCTCCTCACTGGCAGAGCATGAGACTGAGAAGTTCGTGATTGGAGTAAGCATTTCTTAGTAACAACTAAAAAAATCAGTGTGTTATCAGTGTTGTTCTCAGACTAAAGCCAAAACACAGCACTGCACCAGTACTAAGAAGGAGAAAAATGACTGTTACAGACGAACCCAGGACAGTATCAACCCCTTATTCCATGTGACTTATGTTATGCTCAGGTCCTACATTTTTCAATATACCCTCACTTTTTGTCTCTTTTTATATGTAATATATATCTATGTGTACACACAGATATCATTCCTTAGTCCATGGACCATCCCTATAAAGTTCACTGAGTTCAGTTAGCTCATGATGTCGGCCTTCATCTGTTATAATATCTTTCTTATAATAAATTTCTTATAATTTATTATCTTTCAGAGCAGGAGAGACTGTGTGTAGTGTTGGATTGTTGCCTGCTGATGACACTGGGGAGTTTGCCTAGTTCCAAAGTTCATTCTTTGCTGGGATGATAATCAGAGGGAAGTTAGATTCAGTCAATGATGACCTGAGGACAATTCTGGGAGACTCCTGCTGCTCCTCCAGCTTTCCCATGACTTTATTCTCTTCTGATGATCATGACAGCACATATCTTCTTTTCAAAGCCTACAGTGGCAGTGATAATCATCTAGCTGATGGTCTACAGAAGTGTTATATAGCAGGCAACAGCATATAATTGGGTTCATTGGCTATTTTCACCCAAAATTAAATCCCCTTGACGTGCACACCAGACTTTGCGATCTTCCCAGCTATAGCTGGCCTCAGATCCTCTATATGCCAAACTCCAAAAGCCAAGGGGTCTACTTTGAGTCTCCCCTGGAGTTTTCTGCCAAAGGCTCCAGGTAGGACCATTCTCCCCGGCTGCGGTGTACAGTACATTTTTAGCATCTGGCCCAGTCCAAACTGGTCCAAGGGCTCCTGCATGAACTATCTCTCGTTTGATTTGCTCAAAGGCTTGTTGTTGCTCAGAGCCCCATATAAAATCATTCTTCTTCCTGGTTACATGATAGAGAGGGCTTACAATCAAACTGTTATTTGGGATGTGCATCCTCCAGAGCCCCGCAACACCCAAGAAAGCTTGTGTTTCTTTCCTATTAGTTGGTGGAGACATTGCTGTTATCTTGTGGATCACATCTGTGGAGATCTGGTGATGTTCACCTTGCCATTTTATTCCCCAAAATTGAATTTCCCGTGCAGGTCCCCTGACCTTATTCTGTTTTATGGCAAAACCGGCTTTTAGCAGCATTTGGAATATTTTCCTCCCTTTCTCAAAGACTTCTTCCGCTGTATCACTGCACACAATAATGTCATCAATGTATTGCAGGTGTTCTGGAGCTTGCCCCTGTTCCAGTGCAGTGCCCCTGTTCCAGTGCATCCATGGCAGATGGTAGGGCTGTGTTTCCACCCCTGGGGCAGTCGGTTCCAAGTGTACTGGATGCCCCTCCAGGTAA